>BMAW01085757.1:56191-92911 GCA_019974015.1 Nephila pilipes
CCAGTTGATGGCTCACCTCCTATTAAATGCGCTCAAGTGCGCAGGGTCTCATCGAGCTAGGGGATCTGTCCAAATGATTTTGACACTCCTCTTAGGTGTGTTGTGGCGGGAACATGCTGCGAATTATGCCATGCCCCCGTTTTCCCAAGGGCAAAAATTCAAGTCCTAAATCTTAATGAAAATCAAAATAAAATTTAAAACTAAAATTCCGGCCCCTAAGCCTAAAATTGTTAACTCTCCTACAGCCAGCGTCCTCTCGAGAGTGGTATCATACTCCCCAAATTTATCCGGACAAACTATTGTTCATCCCACCCTGTTCAAAATTACAATCCCTCCCATCTCCGGAAATTTGGGAAATATTCCGAGCTGTTATGGCTATTGCCGTTAAGCTAACGTCGACGAGCAACTTTTCTCGGGCATTCCAGGAGTGTCTCCCTGCCCTCCGCCAGGTCACGGGGCTGACGACAAGGCCACGAAGCCTGAGACTTCGTCACACAGCATAATTTGATTCGTTTTTGGCTGAAGAAACAAAAGCTCCAACCGCCACGAACCCCAGATCATGAACTATCGTCTTTACAAAGACGATAGAATAACTTTAACCTCGTAATGACGGAGGTACCGCTTTATACTGTAAAGTAATTATGAATGTGAGTCCTCTAACCGAGGTTATATATTGATGCAACTCCTATCGAAATTAAATTTAATAATTATCCACCACTGTGAATAATTTCTGCTTATATTCGCTATACTAACACAATCGTTACTTTTTCCAGATGAGGAATTCATTAAACTTTTAAATTCTGGTTAAAATGTAATTATTGCTGGAGATATGATTGCCTGTCATAAGATTGCATGATCAAGATCAAACAATTTTGGCTGTAAAATGTTATTAGCAGAAATCTGTGGTGCTAGGCTGTTGCAACTGTCACCCTACGCACATTAACCCTAGATCTCGACCGGGGGCTAGGGGATTCTATTATTGATCTTGCAATCTTTAAAAATATTCCTTTAATATGATATAAGAGTCATTCATGATCTGAACGATCATCTAACAATATTCTGACTTTACAGCTAACTCTGCATTTAAAATTACCTGAGTAACTTTACTAATTGGAAGAATTTTAAATTTATTTTAAATTCAAAACCCCTCCTATTCCGGAAACCTCCAGCAACAAAGATATTGAAAACTCAAATCGAGAAAATTGAAACTCTTTCTGGAGTACTCCCAGACGGCCTCAAAACCAAAATTTAAACTCCTTCCTCTGAGACTCCCTATTGAAATCAGAACTAAAATTCGTCGCAAAATTACACGGAGAGTCTGGCAAAGATGTAGAACTGGCTCTAAATCTGAACTCCGTGCACTCAGCACGAGATTAAACGACATTCAACACTTTCCCAGGATGGGAAACACATTGAAGGCCTCTGTCTGACAAGAACACTCTCTGGTGGAAACTCCTCCCACTCAAAAAGCTCTTTTCACACCATTCGCTTCTGAAGGTCTCTTGGCAGTGTTGCTGTAGTTCCTATTGAAAAGGCGAAATATAGCTGATAGCTCTCAAAAGCAATTCGAACTAAATGAACACGAGAATCCTAGATCAGCTCATACTAAATGTAGTCCCGAAGTTTGGCCTCCCTGTCTAGACCTGGAACCAGTCCAGGCTAGCGAGAGATTCTTGCCTCTGCCCACAAAACCAAAATTAAATGCTCCAGGATTGATTAATTTCTAATCGCATTCTTAAAAATTCCCTCCCACTTAAATTTATTTTTCTTCTCACGTTTTTAACTTTTAATGGAGAACTACTTCCCCAAAGGCTTGGAAGATCTCCGTGGTGATCCATATTCTCGTCTAATTGATGATTCGAAACCCTCAAAATTATCGCTCCATATCATACTCAGTTCGCTGAGCAAAGCATACAATATGTTATTTTGACCGTTTCGACCAGTTCTGCAATTCCAGAATATTGTTGCTGAGCAGCATGGTTTGTTCCCAAGTGCTCTACAGTAACACAGTTACTTTTACAGTTACTGAGACGCATGTCCAGCAAGGCTTTTCCAACAACGAAGCCATTGGTATGCCTTTATCGATATTGCCAAAGCTTTTTGATAAAATTTGACATGATGGGCTCATTTCCAAGATGATGTGAATTTGAATTTCGGACCAACTTAAAATTATTCACTCGTCTTTGACTCGTAGTTTCAGGGTTCGAGCCCAGTGCAGTCTCCCGTCCAATCCTTAGTGGAGTCCCCAAGGATCGATTTTAAGTCCAAGAATTTTTCTTTGTACGTAAATGACATCCCGAAGGCCGCCAACATTCACTTAGCAATGTATGCTGATGACACTGCTATATGTCCCAAGACATCTACAATCGGAAAATTATTGCAAGATAGCAGAGATACATTTCTCGTTTACAGCCTGGTTCATTGACTTGAAAATTAAAGTTAATGCATCTAAAAGCGCTTGCTCTCTTTACGAAACAATTTTGGTGTGGCTGGCAATTTTGCCATCAGTCACCATTTTTGACCAACCCCTCACCTGGGTCACTGAATATAAGTACCTAGGTTACCCTAGACGCTAAATTCAATTTTGCCCACCACATCCGAAATGCCCATCAAAAGGTTGTCGGAATGAGCATTTTGCTCACTCGCTTGATTTCTCCTAAGAGCAAGCTGGCGATCAGGAACAAAATTCTGCTCTACAAGTCGATCCTAAGACCGATCATGTTGTGTGCGTCGCCTATTTGGGAGTCTGCGGCAACCACCCACCCGGAAACGACTGCACGTCTAAAACATCCACCTTAGAAAATGATAAATGCACCCTGTTTGTCTGAAGGAGTCCGGCATAAAGACCTTAACATTGAACCAATTTTCGATTTCATTAAAAACAATCATTAAATTTCTTTAACAGATCGCAAAATACCTAATGCACTGCTTCAACAATCCTCGCGGCGTGTCAGTCGCATCTCCCAAAAGACCAAGAGCTGCGCTCGACATTCATACCACTTCCCAGCCCTAAAAGTTGTGAGCGCATTGAAGTAATGAAGGATATCCTTCATTATTTCAAAATTCAGACTTACATCAATAAGTGGTAATGCCCCATGGTCAAAATGGACCCTCGCGTAACACTGTCGATCACTTTCGTAAATTTTTAAAATCTTGAAAATTTATACACTTTTAACTTTGTTTACAATATAATAGCATTTTCCAAGTTTAGAATATTTTAGTCACCAGGCGTCGCTAGTAATATAGCTCAGTTCTGTTTAATTCTTCTTTTCAACTTCATCTCCTCGCGTTTTAAATTTTCTCCTCAAAATTTAAACTGTTATCCAAATTGCCTCTGGTACGGGATGCCTTTTATTTCAATTTAATTTTAACTTAATTTTTACCTTGTCATAACCTCTCAAAACCCGTGGATGACAGCTTTCTCCAGCCGTTTTCGACTGTGAACTGAAGTCCCATCCCTTAACGCCTTCCGCCCATTGCTATATATGCTCCTTAGCTTACCACATATGTCCAATGGCAATGCTGTAACTTTATTTTCTGCCTTTGTTTCGGCAGTTCCTCACTTGCTGAACGCCCAGTTGCCTTGATAATTACTATAGTTGTTTACACTAAGCTTAAAATTTTATTAATGATGCACTTAACTTTTAATATTAATTTGGATGAGAGGGTAAGTTTTATTTTAAAAATAGAACTCGTAAGCTTAGCCGTCACCGTTGGAAATGTTAACGTCACCCAGCCAGCCAACCTCCACTCCAAGCTGAACCCAAACGATCCTATTATTCCCCACCCACCTCCGGAAGAAGCAAGTGCAAGCTGCTCGATCATCCCAGCAAAATCTCAACCATACCAGGCCTACATCGCAGTTCCCAGAAAGATAATTGTTGAGCACATGCCACCTAGTAAATCGTAGAGCTTTTCATAAGTTCATAAGAAGCGTAGTAGTGGAGAAGACTCAGCAATAGTGAAGACGGTCATTTTTATTGCAAGTTATCTGTCTGAGATGCTATTAGAGACTTCTACGTTTGGAAGCTACTTGTGAAATTAGCTGAATTAGAGTTGTAATTCAGATATCTACAGCTGTGTGTGGAATTTCCTGTGTCCTGTAGAAAATATGACGAATAAAGTCTTGAAATTTTTAAAGAGATTGTTTCCATCAGACTCTCAATCAACACGAACCCCGAAGAGCGGTATACTATAAGCTAATAAACACTGTGAGCCCCATGGGAAGCAAAATATTAATAGAGCACGTCATATCATCATTAGGAAGTAGCGGCGATGTAATTTCCTGAGGAGTAGCTTGGTGTGTTATTTAAGATTCTGAGAGGTATTAGAGCTCCCGTGTCTTTTCTCGTCGTTGGATGGTGCTTTAAATAAGAATGTGGTTTACAATATCACTTGTGCTGTTTCTGTGCTATATATGAATCAATCAATAATCCAAAACATTTGATAGCATGATACTTTCTGAAAGATACTCTTTCTCAGTGAAAGTTTCAAATATCATAAGGTTACTTTTTTGCTATTCACCGCAATAACTCGTCTAATCCTTGAAGGGAACAGGCACAGCATCCTCAAAACTTTCCATATTTTGGGCATGGACGAAAATCGAAATATATTAATCCACAAATTGTTGCATTTCTCGTATCTTCCTTTTGAGCTTCGACAGATTCATTTTGGATTTCAAACTAAAAATTTACAAACTCATATATAAAAAAGACAGTTTGATGAAATAGTTAATCTGAGTTTTTTTCCTAATAACTACGGGTGATCCAACAAATCAAAGAATGACATTACAGCAAGTATCGTAAGAAATGCAACTTTCGCCTACAGAGTAAATCATATAATTTCTTTATTTAAAGCAAAAGACCTTGCCATATGCCAAGCTCTCGATGACTTAACTGAATTTTAAAGACAAAAGCTTTTAATTATTTCCATCAGTTATTCTGTACAATCTGCATTAAGAAATTAAAATATTAATTCATCAATTGTCATTCGAAGATTTACCACTACGATCGTCATACATTCGTATCTTAATACACCGACGATTCTGCTTTGGATTCCAGGACATTCAAAGATGTTTTGGAATGAACAGGAGGATTGTTTCGCAAAATTGGTAACAGAGTCCGTGGTATACATTGAGTGCATTACCCTAGAAGAGATCAATAATACTATTTTTCATGACAGGATGATAATAATCAATGAAAACTTTATTCCAGAAAATATTTCGAGATCTTAGTATGCACAACTTCACCGTAGACATAACATACAAATAGTACCAAAAACCGTGTCAATTATTTGGGGCATATTCTATTGACTTGCAATAAATACTTGTGTCATAGAAATAATAACTGGAATATACTCAATAATTACCCACAGATTAATATTACTTTCAAATAATTATTGGAGAGAATAGTAGTTGTGATGAATAGAAGAAGAAATATTTTGATCAGTATTTTTTAAAATACCATTATCATTTCCGATCCAGTTATATCGTAAGAGAAAGAAATATTTAAACACTTCCAGGATTTGAAAGAATAGATGAACTTAAAGGGAAAAGTCTTTAATATTTTTATAACTTTTGAGAAATATTTTAAATGTAAGTTCCAAGTTTTAGAAAATAAAAATATTTTACCCTTACATATTTAAAATTATTTAAAATAATATTGAGAAAAAAAATTACAAATGTTTAAAATTATAGGAAATAAAATACATTGTACAATTAAGGAATGAATTTAAAACGTATAAAAATATTGGAGTTTAGGTTTTTTTATTAATGCCGCACTAGAAGCAACTCGAGGGCTATTGGCGGCGAACCTCGAAATTTTGAACCGCGGTAAAGTGATGAGGACTATACCTGTGCTTTCATCCCCTCTCCTAACATCCACACCGCAACAACGGGAGGACTTTGGGCCCCGAACAGATTTAACTTGCATAAGCCCCGCTTACACGGTGGGTCTTTGGCGGCCAAGGATCGAACCCGCGACGAAACGAAAACCGCCAGCCGCTAGTCTACGACCTTGACCACTAGGCTACCGCGCCCAGAAAAAAAAATATTATACGGAAGTTAGAAAAATTCTTTGATCCTAATCTATATATATATAAGCGAAATACCACTGACTGACTCATCACGATATCTCTAAAACTATACAACCGATTGACTTGAAATTTAGTATAGTTACTCATTTTGCGATGTAGACGCTCACTAAGAACGGATTTTACGGAATTCTTATCCAAAATGTCATTTTCATCCGTTAATCTTTTCTTATCCATCAATTATGTCATTATTGGCGACTTTATCGCCAAATATGACATGACCGACGCCAAACGGAATATATTTTTTTTTATATGTATTCTGTGCATTGCTACCAATTAAGTTTACTTGGCGGGATTTGCGAGTGCGAAATGGAAATAATTTAATATTGAGGCGCTGATGGAGGATTGGCAAGAACGGGATTTTGAAAAATACTAAAATGGCGACTTCTTACGGAGTAGCACACACCCAAGACAATCCGCTGAATAGGATACATTGTAGGTTTATCATATATAATGTAAATGTTGAGCCCCGAAATTCCTACATTTAGAGATTTATCACCAAATATCTTCCACCTCCAAGTCGAAGCATTTCAATGACCTTGCATTGTGAATTTTAAAAAGCTATAGTATTGTAACCCCAGCTGATTGCGATCGCTTTGCTGAGCAAAGGATAATTTTTTATAGTTGTGGAAACTAGGCGAAAGTTTTAAATTTATGAGAAAGTATTTTATTATTAATAATGATTGATAAATTACATTTGTAAATCTAAACGCAATCTTGCGAAGATGTTGAAGTTGCATTTTAACAAATAAATAAAAACGGTATGTTATTCATGTCATTGATAAAAAAAATAAGTAGCTATCAAAATATTTATTTCGATGTACGCATTAATTGTAACCTAATGTTTATGCAAAAGTTTTTTTTTTCTGTATTTTAACTATTTTTAGTTTTTGGTTTCTAGAAAATAAATGTTTTTGATTTTTTAAAATGGCTGGATATTTTATCGTTTTCATAATACAGAATTATTTTTAATGCTATGATTTTTAAGAGCTATTTTGTCTTATTCAATTGTAGTTCCAGATATGCTGCTAGCGTAATTGAGCTATCCCTTCGCAAAAAGGATAACGTAATACGGGTAACTTTTTGCTAAAAATTTTTATTATACTTCATTTTTTTGTTAGTATTTTTTGTTGAATTTTTAAATAATTTGATTTAAAAAAATTAATTTCGGTTAAATTTTTTAACTTGAAAAGTATTTCATTGTTGGTTAATACAAATTGATTTTTCATATTTACTTTTCAGTTATAGTTTTAATAATGGATGTTGAATATATTTGGATAGATGGAATACCTGCTCCTTTCTAAGTTTTTAAAATTCTTGGCGACGGAGCATGTTTATTTTCGTCTCTGTCTTTGCTGGTGTTCGGTGACATATCGATGGCGTATAAAATGAGAAATATTGTTTCTCACGTGTTTAACAACCGGGATCGGTTTATATGCTACACTCAAATGCTATCTGGCGCTCCTTATAATACTAACGATTTATATTTTACCGAAATGTGTAAACCAAACACGTATGGATCTATTTGCGAAATTATGGCGGCGGCAGAGCTATTTCCCTATCAGTTGGAAGTGTATCAAGGCGTCTGCCTTATAGTTTCTGTTGGTGAAATTATTCAGAGAAAAAAAAGATTACGTTTTACGGGAAACTATAATAGTGGTCATTTTGACGTCTATATTGAAATAGTTGGATTAACAAATAGAAGTAAAGTTAATCTTGGTGATGATAGTGTGAAACAAAATGAAGAAAATGTGTCATCTTTAGTGTTTCAGCCTCAAGAAAATGTATCTATGCTACTTTCAAAGACTCAATCAATATCTATCATTAATTTATCAAGTTCAAGTGAATCGATTATTAATGATGTAATATCTCTTCAATTAAATAAGGGTAAAAAAGAAGAAGAAAAAGGTTCACAAATTCAATTAGATATGAACAAGTAAGATAAGCTGCTAAAAGTATACTCAAAGTCATCTTGAAATACATAGAGAAGCTGCTTCAAAATATACTATAAGCCATCCTGAAGTACATAGAGCAGCAGTACGAAAATACTTCTCTAATAACCCCCATGTGAATCGGGCAACTGTAATTAAATACAATGAAAAAAGATCAAATGTTTAATTAGTGCCATGGACAAAGCTTTGGTTTTAAATATATATATGTAATAGATATTGACTATTGAAATGATAAAATCGCCAGTATCGGAAAACGTTTGCCCTGTTCGAGGTGCCATGCTTTAAAATGGATAGAAGAACCTCCAGGAATGTGTTGCAGTGGTGATCAAGTCCAGCTTCCTGCTATTAGATCCTACCCTGAACCTTTGAATAGTCTTCTTAACCATAAGGATCAACATTTTCTTTCTATAATTATTTTGAACTACGGTCAAGTGACGAGGACGACACCTGAGCTGGCACCCCCTCTCCTAACATCCACACCACACCAACGGGAGGAATTTGGGCCCCGACAGATTTAACGTGCATCAGCCCCGGCTACACGGCGGGTCTTTGGCGGCCAAGGATCGAACCCGCGACTGAACGAAAACCGCCGGGCACGAATCCGAAACGACCACTAGACTACCTAAAGATTGGAACACCAATATTGTTGTTGCTTAATTTAAATCCTCCTAAATTATGTAACGGCATCAGACTCAAAGTGAAAACTCAAAGAAAAAACATTATAGAAGCGACTATTTTTACAGGAAAGTATGAGGGTGAAAATATATTCATTCCAAGAATACCATTGATTCCATCAGATTATCATTTTGAATTTAAGCGTTTGCAGTTTCCAGTTAGAGTTTGCTTTGCGATGATTATCAATAAAGCACAAGGGCAGAGTTTAAAATTAGCTGGTGTAGATTTACAAAGTGACTGTTTTTCACATGGTCAATTTTATGTGACATGTTCAAGAGTTAATTCACATGAAAATCTAATCATCCTTCAACCAGAAAAACGAACGAAGAATGTTGTCTACAGAGAAGTTTTGGAAACGTAGGCATATTATTTCATATTTTTCTTATATTTAACTATTTCTAAAATTAGAAAAAGATAAAATAATAATGAATGTAATAATTAAGATAAATAAATTGATATCATAAAAAATAAAAATGTAGTTGTCACTCTCACAAATTTCCATGCATTCAAAATAAAGACAATAAAAATGTAATACACAAAAAAAAATTGATTCAACAGGTTTAAAAAATAAAAAATATATATATAAATGTATTTTTATTTTTATGTTGGCAATTTTTAAATGATTTTGGCTTATTGGAGAATCGCCATGTAGAATAACGGGAACGCATCGCACTGCACAGTACCGCATCGGTGATGCGGAATTCTGTTCAACGACAGATTTACTAACTAAATTACATTTTCATTGATAAACTATTAACAATTGAATACTTTTCTCATATGTTTGAAAGTCGTGGATAACCATTATTACAGACAATCAATTTCTAAAAATTTTAAATTCAGATTATAATTATCATTTAAAAATTGAAAAATTTCTTGATATCTTACGTATAGGCTCCAAAATATAATATTATCGTCTGCCCAGCGAAGCGGGCGGGTATCAGCTAGTATATATATATAACATATATCTTCTGTTTTTTTAGAAACATAATTATTAATTATATTATTAGAAATTTATTACTTAATACGTTGTAATAACAAGCAAAAAGTAATTATTATAAGTGGTTTATAGCTAGTTCTAATCAAGCAAATTATCCTATTGATTTTATTAATAAAGATTTAAAAGTGATTAAGTTAAACTAAAAATAAAAAAAATATATATTTTTTATTATTTTTGCATATTTTGTAAATTTGTATGAGATATTGTTGGTACCTATTTTTATTGTTATAAAACTTGTTTTGTTAATTTTTTTTAAAAAAAATAGTTTTTATTTTTAAAAATAGCCACCTGATGGCGACACATTTTTTTTAGAGTTGCATTTTTTATAATTCTTTAAATGTTATATTGACTTATCATTTTAGTAGGTTTTTTCTGTAAAAAGTATTACAAAAAAAAAAAAATGATTTGTTGCTATGAGTTTTTTAATTAACATTTAAATTTTATTGAATTAGTGTATTTTAATAAATTTTTTAGTTTTGTAAAATTAATGAATCAATTCATACTGTTAAGCTGTTAAAGACATCCTAATATAGCGCCATATTGGAATGGTGTTTTGAATATCAAATTTACTTGTTGATGGAGAGAAAGTTGTATAATTTTTTTTTATGGGTAAAAGGTAGTATAGATTATTTTTAGCGTTTTTATTTACAGTAGTTTAATGGTATTCCTTTCTTTTTCTACGGTTGAATTACTTTTTGGTTTAGGTATTTTTGATTATTCTTGATTAATACCTTGGTTGATAATATGTTACTGAATCTGTGATATTGGAATCCGTGAAACCAATTTAAGCACTCTTTCTGAGCTTAAAGTCAGGGATAGTACTATCTTCCTTTTTGAATTTGTCTTCATTATTTTCCCTTGAGACTTCTTTGTGCTTTTGTGGTAAAGTTATATTTCTTCAGCTTGGTTGTACTTTTTTTTAAATATTTTTACATTAAAATCAATCGTGTACAATATATGCACTTGAATTCTTCAACATTGTATTTAAGTAAATTTATAGCTTTTTTCAAAATTAATATACTTTGTAAGCTTCAAATTATGAAAAGTCTTTTTTTAACTTTAAAGAGGTTTTTTTTTTAATATTTACTCATTGTTTCAGTTAATCCTGTTACATTCGAAATTGTTTCGCTCTTATAATTTTATTTTGATTTTGGTTTTTATAGTTATAGTTTGTAATGTTTTCGTATGATTATATGTAATTAAAATTATGTCTAATTAACATTAATAATTATTTATATACCTTACGGAGAAATCGTTTCGGTATTGTGAGACATATTAACTCAATACACATAAATATCCGATTAAATCTTTATTCACTTTTTATTCAAATCTTTAAATAATAAATAAATAATCAAAATAAACTAAATATGTGTAGAGATTTTTACTTAATTCGACTCTTAACAAAGTTATTATAATAATATCTACTTATCTTGCGAACTTTAACAGTAGACTTCTAATAATGGGATCTGAGTCAAACAGACTTACACTGAATATCTTCTTACAATTGCTCTAGCCTCCACCGTGCTCCAATGACTTCCACTAATTCTTATATCTCTCTTCATTAAATTTACTTTATCTTAAATTGTAAGGCTCATTTTCATATATAAACAGCTCTTTCACAAAGCGAGGCTCTCATATCAAACATTCTAATAAAACAGTTTCAGAGGTTAGTTAAGGGAAATAAACGCGGAAACCTTTATAATACACGAGGGGGTATAGTTAATTTTTTATGATTACTAAACAATAACCGAGGTATTTGAATAAAATATATTCTGCAAATTAATTAATCCTTATGTACGCAACGTTGTACAGCGATTTATGTAGATTTGTTTGGTTTCTGGAAACCGTAGATTGAAAAGTCCCGCAGGATGGGGAAGATAAAATTCACTCTGCAGACGGCTATCGAAAGTTTAAGAAAAGCTGGGAGAAATGTATAACTCAGGATGGTTACTATATAGTGAAGTCTTTGGAATAATTAAAAAAAATTAAGTTTCTATTTCTATTTTTAATAATAATTAAAACCTTACCATATCCCGGGATGATAATTAAAATCTAATGATATTGCGGGTTTCTTCAATCTCTAACAATAAACAAATTGACATTAATAACTGTAATTTATAACATCATGTCACATAAGGATCAATTAATACGCAGAATAAATTTTATCCAAGTATCTAAGTTGATTATTCTTAATTATTACAAATTTACAGTATTGCCTTTCATGTAAAAGTGTACGTCCCTAGTTAAATAAATAAACCACGACGTGTTTTTTTTTTTCTTTTTGTTAAAGTAGAATTAATTCTAATAAATTCAGAATTTTTATTTTTTCTAAAAATATTCTTTATACTAAACTCTAGACACCGTTCTTTCTGAAAACTTAATATTCAAAAATCAAATATTATTTCTTCCAGTCAAAAAATTTCTAATAACTTTTATGTCATGAAAATAAATACTCAAAAATATCTTGATATTATAAATATCTTTATTAATACCGGTTCGTTTTTTACACTATTGCTTTTTTATGAGCGAAAAACGGCATAAAAACATGCTAAATTCGAGCAAGAATTAAAATTATTTTGTAATTAATTATAATGTCTTTGCTTAGACGACCCTCGTGTGTGCTGCAGTTCAAGACAGTTAATAACAATCTCAGAGAAAATAGACATGCTGGAAGCTTTAGGTCTTTCCCGATGTCCTTCCTGTATGCACAACTTTCGTCAACTGGTCTGCTACCTGTCATGTTCACCTTGGCAAAGTCGAATCCTCAACGTTACACGCTCCAGGTGGATTGAAACCGATGAGAATACCCAAGTAGAAGCCGTTGATGAAGTAGATTACCACGTATCAGAGTTGTAAGCTTGTTTTGTTTGTCTTTTCAAATAATTATGAATAGTGTCATATAAATCATCTGCTTTTCTGAATTAATAACTATGACGTTTCAAGATATGAATATTTAAAAGTATTTAAAGGCTTAAATATTTAAAAACAAATCGACATTTTCTTTATGTATTAATATAATTTCAGAAAACAAAAATTGTTTCCTCTTAAATCAAATATATGATTATCTGAGTTCATAGTCAAATTTATCAGAGGAGACATTGTACGATTAAAATGTAAATTGCATTAGATAGAATTCTAATGAGGTTTTAACAGAATAAAAGAATCATATATTAAATCAATTTATTGCAATTCCTAATTGACCTGTTTAAATGCAAACACTATTAAAATGAACTTTTGTAAAGATTTATCTTAAGGGTTTATTCTCTTATCTTTAATTTACAATCTATGGTTATTTATAGAAAATTTGTAATGATGAGTATATTGAACTAATGTATTTAATGGAAAACATCATAAAAATTACAATATTTGCAAGGAGTTAATAAAGAAATTTTAATGAATGCATTTTTTTAACTAACATTCTAAATTACAAAGGATTCTGAACAAATATAGTATTGGTAATTGGAGTAATCACGGCAAAATTCATTTTACAAACTCTGTAAAAACTTTTTTGAGATTGTTGTGAACATACACCATAAAATGCATAAATCGCAAGACATTTTCAGCATCAGGTACTAATATATAGTACGAATAGGATGAATTGAATAGTCAAAATTTAGAATCGTCTTAATTACTAACACAAAAAAGGCTCAATAAGTATAACTAAATAAAATGCATCAAAGAATATCATCCACTGAGGGATGTCTTGCATATTTCAAATATATTTCTCACGTTTTAGTTCTTGTGATTGAAAATTTTACTAACTTTTTCTGTTTATTGGTAATTCGATAGAATTTTTAACAAAATCTGTAATTCATAATAATAAGACATTTTATTTTATTCTTGCATACTGTAACAAAAGTATGTGAAAATAAATTCTGCACGGAAGTAAAAAAAGTAAATTCAACAATTTTATAGAAAAGAATATTAATAATTATATACATTTAAATTATTTTTCACAATGAAAATCGTTATAAAACATATAATTAAATACGTGGTCGATAAGTCAACATATTTTTAAAAATAAACACTTAAGAATCATAAATGATGAACTGAATTTAACTAATTATATTGGTCTCCTAAATGGGGATCTAAATTTTGTACGAAATAATTATCTAGGTGAAAAACCACATTCACATTCCACACGTATTGACTAAAAATTATTAAAGGGTCGTACTTTGAATATATTCCAACCTTATATTTTCCTGTTGGAAATACTCCTGTTCTTCTTTAAAAGTTTAATTAATATTTTTTGCGTGCCAAAGAAGGATTGCTGTATTTCTGATAATGTTTTGAAGAGTAAGTTAAGTTTCTCTTTTATCTACAACGCGGGAAATTGTTGTGTGCATGCATTCAACCTAAAATCATCTCCTCTGGAATTCAGCGTTGCCACTACAGCCAAGCATAAAAATTCAAAAACCTTTCTATAATCATATATTTAATTTACGAAATAACCTGTGAAAACTATGTAAAATTACGGTTACAATTTATGGCTGAAATTCTCATTTTATCGGTAAGTCGGTTAATAAGTATTATAATTCCTAATTAATATCACTACTGTTTAAAACACTAACAAATATTCAATCGTCAAAGACAAATGTAGTAAAAATTAATAAAAAAATATTATTATTCTATAAAAGAAAATTTATTAATATTTGAATCAAATACCTATGTAAAAAATTGGATTTTTTTCTACAATTTTCTTACAACAATTTCATATATGTTATTTAAATTAAGGAGTTTGATTTTTTTATATTGTTAAAGAACAATTAGAGCTGTTTTCCTAAAATAGTTTTAAGTTCCACTGTTTGTTTTAAATGTCTTACCTATACGTAATTGAGTATTGAAATATGAAGAAAAACGTATGAATTGAAATATTTTGAACTTTGTTTTGCATTCCTATGTGTGTGAATGAATGCATCTCAGATAAAATAATTAACTGTTTCAGATATGCATACTTGCTGTACGAGTCATGTAAAGATGTCCAGGGCCTCATTCCTGGTACGGTTATTGTTGATTTTTTATGTGGTTCATGGGGAGGATCGCATTGTAATCCTGAACGCTGGATGGAATTCATGGGAACTACTCCTGCGGATGGAGGTTATTCACCTTTCAAGATCAATCACGTGTTGCATGTTGAAGACAAAATAAAAATAGATGGTCATACCTTTTTTCCTTTCAAAGAGCCCACCTATAAGTAAGCATCAGGAGAAAATATCACGAGGGGGTTCAAAAAGTACTTGAATTTCAAAACAGATGGTATCATTAGGGTAAATTATTGTTATCACTGGGTGCTGCCATCTGTTAAATGGAGCCGAAACAAATTTGACATTGATTCATGAGTTAGTTTTGATTTGGCAATCATTTTCCACGAGCTATCGACGTCATTTTGCGTCGAATTATCACCGTCGGTGAGATCTGGATTCATCATTATGAACCGGAAATTAAGCAAAAATCAAAACGTAGAGTTGCTTCAGGTGAATCTTTTCTTAAAAAAATGCGCAAATTGTCTCATATGTCGAAAAGATTATGACGAAGTATTTTTGAGGTGTGAAAGGCGTCATAATCACGAATACGAGTAACTGAGACTTCGACAACTGTCTAGTGAGTCAGGATGCTTTCTAAAAACAAATCATTTTCGTTGCTTACGAGCATCATCTCTTGGAATTTCGAAGAACTTATTGAACGATCCTCGTATTTAAATATAATTAAAAAGATTTCCATAATGACCCTGATTAAATATTTTTTGTAATTAATATTTTCGCTAATAAATTTTTATTTGTATTTATTTTTCAGAAAAATTATAAGAAACATTTTTGAAAAGTTAAATTATTTAACAACATTTTTTCTTAGTTCTCTACTTAAGTTTATACTAGGGAAGGTTTAAAAGAGACCTATAAAAACGTACGTGCCCGAAAACAAAATAGTCACCTGCTTTTGTATTCAATGTTTGCTTTAAAAAAAAAAGCTAGTTAAATCTAAGAATTCAAAAGAGTCGAAGTTAATCTTTTCCGTTCTAAGGGAATGACAAATAGAACATGATCATATAAATATTTAGTTCCTTAATGTTTCTGTTTTGAGCATTTTTTCCTAGAGTTCTTTTATTGATTATTCATATTTCAAAATAATCAATTATATATGCTCGAATTTATATTTATAACTATTGTTGTTGTTATTTAGGCAGCATATATATATATATGTATATATATATATATATATATATATTGTACATAGGATCTTAATCTTGTTGCTGAAATCATAATTAACAAAGAGCACGAATTTAATTCTGCGTTAGTTCCGAGGCAAACTCACTAATTTTTCGATGGAAAATGACGACGGATATGTTTTTTCAGAAACATTTATCCTATAAAATGGATTAAACTTTCCATAATTTTGACATTGACACATTAACTAAAATTTTGTGAATGAATCTGTATTTGAATCATTATTCATATTTTAAAATCTCAATCATAGGGCTATAAGCCAAATTACATGTTTGTTTTAAAATATCACAATTTATCAAATTTTAAGATATCTCTTAAAATATTCACTTATTTCAAGAAGCTTTAAAAGTATTACATAATTTAGAGTTAATTTAAAAATTCCACTTTAAAGAGGAACCGTATATTATTGAATTGTTCTACAATTGAATTTAGGGTAAAAGCATTGTCCCTGGCCTGAAATTTTTCCGATTTTGTTTCAATTAATTAAGTGATTTATTTGTTTCTGTTTGTTAAGTATTAACATAGGAATTAAAAAAAAAACGAAGAACTATCGATAAAGAACCTTGGAATTTTCAACCACATTCAGATGATAAACACGACACCTTAACTGGCATTTAATTAATTGAACTTCCTTACACCAAGCACGGTAGGACTTAGAAGCCCAGTTCATCTTAACAAGAAACAGATTCCAATTATTTCAACTGAATTCTATTATTTGAAGATGTATGATGAATACCTAAATATCATATCTATGTTTTTATATACTTGAAATGTATTAAAAAAATATTATTTTTAAGGCTTTTTTGTTACACCAAAACGTTTCCTACTTTCTCTCTCTCAAAATTATTCAAACAATAGACTTGTTTAAAAAAAACGAATCGTTTTTTATTTTTTATTTTTTTTAAATTTCTTTTTAAATAATAATTCGCAAAAAAAGAACTGCGATATTTCAATTCTAAGTACGGATAAGAGTAAGACCGTTTTATGAACCTGAATATACAAAAAAGTGGTGTTTTTGTTTAAAAAAATATTGATAGTAACTTTTTATCCTAAATATGAAGATGTACAATTGTATCAATAATTATTTTGTTTTATTTTGAAAATTATCGCAAAATATCAAATTGTGAACTATCAAATTCTTTCTAAATATTGATATGAAATATTTAGAGACAGTTTGAAATATTTTCTTTTAAAAATTCACATTTCTTTGATGTTTAGATGTTCAGAATCACCTAAACCAGGTGTGGAAGCATGCAGTTGTTATGACTGCAAAGAATCATGCTCAGCACTAGCTTTGACGCCTCCTTTTTTCCCGGACCCTCCAGAGCCATTCCTCATTTTCGAAGCAGATGGCACTATCATCATATCAATTTCGATATTTATTTTGTTTGTCATAATCATCACTCTTATATTTTATTTTCTCAAAAGTCCTGGTCATTCAAGTGAGTTTAGTGTTATTAGGTTATATATTACAGTTATAGAGTTATATTACTTCTAAATATTTAAAGTACTGCTAGATAATAATTGTTTTGTTTTTTCAGAACATCAACCAGTTCCTTTTCTTGAATCTACTCCAATGTGTGTTAACCTAGGCTCTTTAGAAGAAATTGAACCTCTACGATCAAAAAATAGTACGTTCCCTTTACTACTGTTTCAGTTTTCATCATTAAATTGTCTTAGTTTATTTCTTTATTTTCCCCGCTGATACACATATTATAATCAAAAAGCTCTTTGGCTGATCACACAAAGACCATATAACTCAGAGGATGTAATTACATTTAACATTATGTTTCTACATAGTCTCCTCAAAATTCATACCCTTGGAATAAGTGTACAAGTCCATAAACACCTTCTGGAACGCCTCTACTTCTACACTTCTGAATTACGAAGTATCGCCACTCCGGTCTCCTCTATAGACTTATACTGCTCCCCTTCACCTTCAATTTCAACTTGGAAAATTAAAAAATAGTTTGATGGGAAAGGAGGAATAGATATGGTGAGTACAAGAGGTGATTCATGAATACAACGCGCCTCTTTGCAAAAAAATATGCATCACAAGGATGGACTTGAAATGGTGCGTTACTGTACTAAATGCACCAATTTCCATTGTCCTTCAAATCAGACCTTACATGCTGCATTATTTTCAAAAGCAGATCCCAAACATCTTTGTAGTCACAGTGGAATCTCGACGAGAAAAAATTTCTGTTGCACAAGCTCAATATTTCCATAATTTCGACTCGAACATGGACAACTTGATCTCTAGTTGTCTTCGATACAGTTTCTTCCAACTTTAAACCTCGAAAACCATCCAAATACTCAAAAACGAATTATAGCATTATCACCATATGCAGATATAATCATTTCATACGTTTCTGTGAATGATTTTCCCACTTTTTAAACCAAACTTTGATGTACGGTCGATGCGCCCTTTTTTTCCGATGACAATGACTCACACACACGCTTTATGCAATGATACCGAGTTAGAACCAGTCAGAAATGAATACAACACATTGATACGCATGGCTGATGATCTTTGCCATATTATGACGTCGGATTTTACATGTAGCGCCATTTGTGCTTTTTTTTACATGCTTGTATCCAGTAACTTTTAGAATATACTGTGTATACTTCTTTCTTTCTTTCTAACTACTTTTTTACTAATTAATAATTATTGTTCCGAAAATTGGTATTTTAAAATAAAAATGTTGATCTAATTTATGTAAGAATTCATTATGTTTCGTTTTGAATCTTAAGTATGAATAAGCCGAATTTAATAATAAAACATTTATTCTATTTATCAAAAATCCATTGATTTCTTACTAATGGTAATAATAAGTCATAGTAAAGTATAGACAGTTTATAGAATAAATTAAAAATACCTTTATCTATTAAAAGCTAGAATTTACTAAACGTTGAATATAAAGATCTACCAAATTGCTTTACATATATAATTCAATCATGTTATATTAAAATTCACCTTTCTAATAAATAATTAGTTAATATTTAAAATTGCATTTATTCAACATATATTTCTGTATTTATACATAAATTTTCTGTGTCTTAAAATTACAGCTTCGGCTTTCGGTTTCTTTATATTTCAGAGCCTACTGTTTCACCAAATAAAGGTATTCAAAATATATCTCAAAAATTAGCTAACAGAATTTCCAAAAATGCTGGATATTGCCTTGAAAGACAGCTGGAAGCTACATTTACGTCTTGGGGTCTTTTTGTGTCTAGGAGACCTGTTACTGTAATGGTCTTTTCTCTTCTTACATTTATGGTTCTTTCGTTTGGTCTCATTTTAAATTTCGATGTCATCACGAATCCCGTAGATCTCTGGGTTTCATCTAGTAGTGAAGCTCGAAGAGATATGGAAGATTATAATAAATATTTTGGGTTAGAGAAACTTTTTATTATTTATAAGCTAAAAACAAATTATATATCTTTGTTAAATTTTACATTTTTTAAGAAGCTATTTTGTTGAAAGAAGTTTTTTTTTTGTTGTTATAAATTCTGCGCAACGATATGAGGCGTATTTCCCTTCAACTGTCCTTGTGGACATTTTCTGGACGCTACTTCATCGAAACAACTCAACTTCCAATTACGCGAACTAAAGCTCATATATAAATGGAAGCGTAGAGAGGAAGAGGAGAGGGACGTAAAGATGGGAGATATTAATAAGGTTATGATATTTGGAAAGATATAAGGTGATGTTCAGCGAAGTCTTCTGACGTGCATGTTGATTTGATGAGTTTGGGACTCAATGCTGTTGGAATATTTAAAGAAGGTACAAGCAAAGTATTCCGGTAAGCGTGATATTTAGTATAATATAGAAGTGGTTATTACTCGTAGCAAGGGACTTAACCTTGGAGAGAACCCCCCTTTTTTGGATTAAGAATCAATATTATAGAAGATAATTGACTATTTTAATTACTATATTATGGAAGATAATTACTTTGTCTGTGCTTGAATTCAAGTAGAAATTTATATCTTGTGACTCGAATAACTCTTAAGACAGCAGACTAGACGAGTAATAGGATTCCGTTAAAACGAATACGATGCAAAAATTGTTATTGGATAGTGAATTTCTGACTAAGGCATATTGTGATAAATCCCTTGAATGAAGATAGATCAAAATAACTTTCAATTTTTAAAGAATGTGCTAAAAATATTTTTAACCGGGAAAAAGAAGGTTTTAAGTTTCATGTGACTTCTTAAATTAATTCGAGAATGTGAGTGTCTTTTTAGTTATTTTATTGTAACAATAACAAATAACAGCATTTAATAATAGAAGAAATTAGACTGAAGAAAATAAATACGGAGGTCGTGTGGAAACAGAGGTTCTAAGCGAAACATATTACGTAATTTGTGGTAACATCTTCACATGTTTGATTTCTTAAAAAAGACCTTAAAAGATTATAATTCAAGAGAAATGTAACTGCGATTCGAAAATTATTATCAGGAGTATGGATATGGTGATGTTTCGTAGAAGGCATAGATAAAATCATACCACATTATGATAAATATTTTAATAAATTTCATAATTATTAGAAATATTTTTTCATTTCATAAAATTATGCTATTGAAATAGTTTTTCGAGTATAAATATAGTCTTTTGGGTGGAAAAATGTGTACATATTCTCATAAAGTAACTTTAATGCCAAAAGAGCTGTTATGAAATGCAAGGATGGAATATCAAAAAGTACATAAGAAACATAACATTTTTTATCATTTAATTTTAGTTATATCAACAAAACTTATTATACATATGCTTATTTTAGGCCCTTCTACAGAATTGAGCATATCATAATCACACCAACGAATCAAGAACAATTTCATCATTCTATTGTTGTGAATCACGAATTAAAAAATATTTCATGGGGACCAGCATTCCAACAAGATTTCCTTTTAGCGGTGAGTTACAATTCTTACTTCTTCAAAAAAATATTTATCATTACTTGCTTGCTCACAAAATTGTTATTTTTATACTTGAATTATTCCTAATTGTTTAATTTCATTCATTCGATGTATGAGGCTTTTAAAAAGAAATTTAAATAAGTGTTAGTGAATAAAAGAAATGAACTTTCTTAAGTCGTATTGTATTTTAGATATTTTTACTTTAAGTCCCACTGCTGCTAAATTAATTTTATTAAATTAAGTTAAATAATTTTAGATTCTAACTTTTGTATGTTATGTATTATTGATTCCTGTAATATAATCAATAGAAAATGTGACAAATCAGGCAGAAGGTATTATTATTCGTCCTTTTATTAACATATTATTTTTTGGATAAAGGCATTAGATTTGCAGTTGCAAATTGAAAATTTGACTTCTACACTTGACAATACTACTGTTCATTTGAAAGATGTTTGCCTGTCACCATTAAAACCTCTGAATACAGAATGTGCAATACAAAGTTTCTTCGGGTTCTTTCAAAATGAAGAGGAATTTTTTCGAAATACAACCAAGTATTTGGAACATTTCAAAAGCTGTTCTCAGTAAGAATTTTCTTTAAAAAAAAACTCATACATATTTTAAAATATGTTTTCAAACAGTCGGATTAGAATTTAAATATTTTTCACCCTGTAGAGTTTCAACAAATGCCAAATGTTTCGCTCCGTTTGGTGGACCTATAGACTCTGCTGCTGTTGTGCTTGGTGGATTCGGAAATTCATTCGATTCGGCTCGGGCATTAATCATTACAATTCCAGTCCCAAACTATAATGATGCTGCTATGACTTTAAAAGCTAAAATTTGGGAAGCTGAGTAAGTATATTAATGATATTTTTTCACAGTAACTTGTGTAAAGGTTTCAAATAAATATTTCTTTGATATCTGGTATTTACCTTTCATTAAAACTGAGAGGTTAATTCTTATTTTTAGTTACTTCATTCTGTAAGAAAAATTTTATTCTATTCTCTATCAATTCTACACCTCTTAGTGAATGTAGTTCATTTTCGAAGCTGATAGTATAGTTGATTTAGTGTGGTTAATTCGTAAAAAAAATGTTTTACTGCCATTCTTCAAACTAAAAAAATTCGTAAAGGATTCTGAATTATACAAAATTTGAATAATTGATGAGCAGAAAAATATATTTCCAACTAGGAATTCCATTTCGTATGTAGGCTAAATCTTAAAATGTTCTCTTTGAGTCAAAAGAAGATAAATATTTCCAAGATGTGTTATGACTCTCATCGATATATAACCTTTTTATGCTAACAAAAAGAGGATATAGGGTTTTTCTAATAATTAAAAAAAAACAACTTAAAGTTGGACCTGCAGGTTGATCAATTTAACACCAAAAATTGGCATTGCTGACTAACTTTACCTTTGAAAGCTTGATTATTTTGTTTGGAAAAGATTTTCCATTTTTGACACTCTAAACAATGCATTTTAAATTTCTACATAAGTTTGTACTTGACATATTTTAAAGGATCATTTTATAAAACATTATCTTCATTATTTAGGCAATATTATTCGCATCTGTTTGATTAACACGTAATATGTTATGTCAAGTGATTTACTTAATAATGCTATATATAAATTTTAACATTTTTTTTTCTTCGACTGTTATTTGATTTAGGTTCCTGACATTCATAAAAAATTACTCTCATCCACTGATGAACGTAGCTTTTAAAGCAGAGGTAAGTACCTATAATAATGTTTTTAATTTTAAAAAAATAAGACTTCATTACAGCTTGCAGGTTGTACAAATCAACGAAATTATAATTTGAAATAGAATAAATACAAGTCGTGTGTATAATGTATGAATTATATTTACAACTATTAAATTAGTTCTGATTTATACTCTACTTATTGAAAATGAACATTAACAAAAGTAACATTTAACTGTCTGTGATTCCGATCTCCGCTTAACAATTATGAAAAGGAATATATATGTATATATATAGATACCTCATTCTTCTATTCTATGAAATATTTATTTACGATAAATATTTATCCACATTTCAAACTTTTTTACATAAATAAATTTAATTATGCAATATTCATTACAAAAAATAAAACGGTCTTCGAAAACTCTTTGAATATAAAATCCTATAATTTAATAGGAATTTTAATATGTATAAAATTGTGAACGCATTTTATTGCAACAGTTGTGAAAGATTGTTAAAATAATGAACTTTATCAATGATAAAAAAGAATCTATTAAAATTTAAAAATATTACTTTTGACGTCATTTTCGTCCTTACAACTTCAATGCATTTCCTGTCCATCAATTGAATAATTACAATCTTATTAATTCAAGATCATCTCTTTTTTAAAAGTTTACTAAGATAACAATATACTAATTTAAAGAAATTTATGCTGAAAACTTTCATTATTCTTTCAATATTTTTTTCAATATTCTTTCAATTTTTTTATTTTATATAATGAGAAATTCCAAAACTTTGAATACGTTCAATTTCGTCCAAAAGCAGATAAATAAGTAATACTGAGCATTTTTAAAATAATATTATTTGGTGAATGTTTTAAAAGTATATTTAAATTACATGATATCAATAAAATATTACATATTCACAATAAAAAATTGTATACATTTCAATAAAATATTATTTATAATATTTTTTGTATTCATGGCTGTTTTATTTCTCTTCACCATTATCGGTTCAAACTAAAGTATTTTACTTTTTGAAAATATGAAGTTAACTTTTATTTTCATATTTTATGGACTGTCTGCGGTTACATATTACCCAATGAAAATTATCCACTCTCAAAAATGTTCTTTAAAAGAGAAAAATATTAGTGAACTTCTAAATTTGAAATGTAGTTTTCACTCTCTAATGCCATATTCATTAACCAGATGCTATAAATTCGTCCGGTTTCAAATTACGTCTTCCTTCTTAATGAAGTATTCACAAAAGTTTCTTTATATAGACCAGAATTTTCGATCTTAATAATTTCAGAACTGAAATTTCCGATGATAGCTTTGAGAGAGAGAGAGAGAGAGAGATTGCATATTACTTCAGGCTAGAGCAGTTCCGAATTTACTTGTACTGTAAGAGATTCGAAACTGATTTAGCCTTAGTTTAATTTTTTTATTAACGTCACACAAGAAGCAACACGAGGACTATAGGGGACGGACTTCGTAATTTTGAACCTCCGTCAAGTGACGAAGACGACACCTGAGCTGGCACCCCCTCTCCTAACTTCCACACCACACCAACTAGAGGATTATGGGCGCCGACAGATTTAACGTGCAGCAGCCCCGGCTATACGGCGGGTCTTTAACGACCAAGGATCAATCCTGCGACTGAACGAAAACTGCCGGCCGCGAGTCCATGACCTTGACCACTAGGCTACCGCGGCCGATTCGAAACTGAAAAAATGCAGTAAAAATGAAGATTGCTAAAAGATTATTGATATGTGACTCGAAAAATACATACGTAGACTATATATATATATATATATATATATATATATATATACATGTTTTTTTTTCTCTTAAATTTTTGAGCAGAGATCCATTCAAGACGAAATTGAAAGAGGAAGTCGTTCAGATCTTTTGCCAATAGCTGTTAGCTATCTACTCATGCTTTTTTACATCACAGCTTCTCTTGGAGAATATAATGGATGCAAAACATGTCTGGTGAATTCAAATTATTTCAATTTCTAACTATATCTTTTTTTAAAAAAATTCATGTTGTATGATTCAATGTGCTATATCATTTGATCTTTCATACAAATAAACTACATATTAGCTTATTTCTTTTTTATAATTTCTTTATTTTTAAGATAAAGAATGCATATATGTTTCCTAAGTAAATTCTTAGTAATAAAAAAGAATTGTTTATAATTTAAAAGAAATCTTTTTTAAGAAAATTACTAAAATACTGATTACTTACATTTTAAGAAATGTTATACAGAAAAATTTCCGCTACGAATATTCTTCCTGTACTTTATTTTATACTCTACCGCAGTGTGAAGTTTCTTTAATATTTTGAATAAATTATATTTAATCCATTAGCTCAAAGTAGGTAAATAAACTCTGGTACTTTCTTAAGTGTGTTTGTTTAATGAATATTTTGTAAGTGATTACTTAAATTATGATTTTAAGAAAAATATTGCATATTCAATAAAAGTACATATTCAGTAAAATATAATGCACAATATTTTGTGTCTATATTGTTTTATTTCACCTTAGATAAAAGTCTTCTCAGGTTATGAAATCTGATTTTCTTACTTTAAGAAGTATTTTTTCTTAAAAAATCAACTTTCCTTGACACGTTATTAGCATCATCGATAACTTATTCTAAAATAAAAATGTTCACTTCTCTGATTCAAGTAAAAGTTTATTTTATAACGCGAGTTTTCAGTAAGAACACAAGAAATCTAAACTGAGAAGACTGAAACTACTTTAAGCAATATCTGGTCAAATATTGTTGATGAAAAAAATTGTTTTTGTCATTTCAACTAATAAAAAAGTCACCCGAGATTATTTTGCTCCTGATTTTTTGCATCCGATTTTATTTTTTATTTTCCCGAAATAGTTTTATCTCGATATAGGAGAGCATTTCACTTATACTCGTGTATCACTGCATTATTATATGTAATCTTTATTTGAATTGTTTTTCTTTTTTTATCGCTTAAATAAATTCAACCAAGTACGAATTCTAATAATTTTTAAGTCCCGAACTATACAAATATTTATTTAATAGAATTTACAATACGGAATTTTGTTTATATTATGTTAATAAGTTTATAAAATAATTTTGTGAGTTTTATGTTAATATGTTTACAGAAAAATTTGTGAGTTTTTGTTAATAAGTTTAAAGAAGAATTTTGTGAGGGTTTATGCTAGGATGTTTATCAAACATTTCACATTTTTGTAATTCAATTCTAATTTAACTAAATCAGCGACTTCCAACATTTTCCTCTTTTTCTAAAATCCGAAAGAAATTGGCGAACCCCTTAAGTAGTCATTAGTAATAGGTAAAGAAATAATAAAATCTGTAGAACACTTTTTTTCCATGTTGCACAATAGATCATAACAAGAAACGAAAACATATTCATAAACATCTGATAAAAAAATGATTAAAAAAAACTAAAATGATAGCTACAAGAAAATAAATGTACAAAATTAATCTCAAAAACCAGCCAGTTTTTAGTTAATTCTGCGTAAAATTTGAAAAAAATTATCTCTGAAGGGGATATTTGTGGTTGTCCAATGGAACAAAGGAATTCGAATTTTACTCCATGTCTGATAGTTCCAGTCATAAATCAGGTTCTGCATTTAATCTATTTCTGTATTTATCTTTAAGATAAGGTTATGTTGAAAATCCTTTCTCATTCAGATATGTTGCGCAAAAGGGTAACAAAACTTTAATGGCGTTTATTGACGAAACAAAACAAAACAAAAAAAAACTCATTTGTACTCTGAGCCAGAAGTCAATTAAATAGTGATTTTTAAGAGCATTGACACAAGATAACTCAATGAAATTTTAATTTTTCAGCAAAGTTAAGAGAGATATCTAACCTTACACTTCACTAAAAAGGATTACGTATCCAGTCATTTGATAGGGATGTATTCCGTTTATTTGAAAAATGGTCATCGAAAGTTAATTAAAGGGTGTTTCAGATGCTTAGAAATATTCCGCTTAAATTCCGTTTAATTGGATTTTCTGATTAAAAGCTGCTGAGAGAAAAAAAAACCATTCGTACTTATTCATCAGGGGACATTAGATCCAAAAGTTGATTTTTTAAAATGGTTTCAATTACATCATGCACATTGAAAATGGTGACACCTGCGACTCGTAATAACAAATTTAATACATTTCATTTACAAAAGATGTCAGATAAGTATGCAAGCTTTTTCAGCTAAAGAATATCTATTAAGATATACCAGAGGACAAATGAAATTATTGATGAATAAAAAATGTTTGAACTTCAGATTTCAATTCAAAGTAAAGTGAAAGTCGTCTAACTTCAGTGTGAATTAGTAAAGAAACACAAGGTTTTCAAAGTCCTCATGAAGCGCAGAGAATAGACGGCAGCTCATAGCATGCGATTTTATAAAATTTACAATTTTTATAGCATCACTTAAAGTTGTAGGTAACTCTGTGAGAATATGTTTATATGCCAATGCGGCAATGAGTCCATTCAATTCCCTCTATGATCTTTTTTACCCATGCCACTAAATCAGAATAATATCCTGTCATTGATTTTGAATCATCTGTGCACACAATAAAAGCAGTTTGCTTTATTTATTTATTTATTTTTCAAAATAACCATTGACCATATCGAAAATTGCTTCTCCTTCTGAAAAAGTTTTCAAGAGTTTGAAAATAATACATATTCTTGAGTGAAATTTAACAAGTAATATAAAAAAAATAAGTCAATTCCTACTTAGGTAACAAAGAAATTTTTTATTTCAGTTACTTTTTATTAAATAATTACAATTAATATAAATATGTATATACATATGACAGAATCACAATATTAAGTGGAAAAAGAAATTTTTTTCCAGCGATCTACAAGCTTCGTCACTGACGATATTTATTCCTAAATTTATATCCTGCTAAATATCTTAAATAAGAGAAATTTTTTTTTCTTCCATATAAAACTAAAATTAATTATTTGAAAATCAAATAAAAAATATATATATACTTCAACGAGATTCGATCCGAAGGCATGAAGATTCTCCGATGCTCTACCAAATTTGCCATTGCAAGACAAATGACATAGTAACAGCATTTGCTTGTTTTTTAATTCATCCGGTAAATTAAATTGTTGGAATGCAGTTTAGCCCAACCACCCTTGGTGACAGGAATTATTTGGTGGTATTTTGCCAAATGTGGCTATCCTGGTCCGCTTAGCAGACTTAACGTTAGCCAAAAAAAAAATCACCAAGTTTGGCAATTTTTGAAATCGCGCCAAGTGGTTGGGCTAAACTGCATTTTCACCAATTAAATTTCATTAATGAATTAATATTTGAAAAAACTGTAATTAACATCAAGTATGATCCACTACAAGTTCAAAAAATGTATTTGAACTTGAGTGGATGAATAAAAAGTATTTTATTGACAATTGGAAAATTTGAACAAGATATATAAATATATATAGGGAGAATATGAACTAAAAGTAGGAATTTAAAAATACATCTAAAGTAGACAAGCAGCATTGCAGCAGTTTCTACATTTGCCGACTCGTTAAGCTGGATCACAAAATAATTGAGTTTCATTCTCTTCAAAAGTTCACTCTCCACATTATTTGCCAAATCATTAATTCTCCGTGACGTATTTTGTATTGTGTAATAAAAGAAACAGGCCAAATTTCTTTGCTGCCTTTTCTATAAACATGCATTTCGCTATATCTTTTGTATATGGTTCAATTAAATTTTCTGCCATTGTATGTGCTTATCCAGATTTTCCAATTCTATAACTTACTCGAAATGATCCTTCAAAGGGATTGACTGTTGTCGTTTGTACCTGACAGGAAAGAAGAGACAGTATACTTTTTATTATCCGCTAATTTTCTTTAAAATTTTCATATTCTTATCCTTGTGTGTCAGAAATTTTGTTTCAAGGTGTCTACAATGAAGTGATGGTTTTAAATTGCAGTTTGCTTTTTTGAACTGCTGTTCGCAACTTTGATGCAGATTACACAAAGCGGCTTAGATTCTGATTCTTCTCGAGTAAAATAGAAACACATTCGTAAATGATTGCGGTCATATTTTTGCTTTTTCCTTTTCTTTTCATCGTGTTCATCAATTGTTTCTTTGTTTTTCGGTAGTTGATATGGCAACTCACTGCAGGTTTCAATATCATCACAGTGTGTTGTTTCGAAATCAGGCGCTGAAGTTGAAGTAGGAACAAATAAGTACTTAGCCAGTATTTTGTCAGGTTCGACTAAACGACACGTTCTTAACTCTCAGTCCGTAATAAAATCACAGTATAAAAATTATTTGAAGTTATTATCACGAGAAGAACTTTACTAAACAAAGCTACATAGCATGTTATTAATCGCGAACAAAATCACAAAAAGCATCCTGTGCTTATGTTATTGCTCTTATCCGTGTGTGTATGTTATTGCTCTTATCCGTGTGTGTATGTTATTGCTCTTATCCGTTCGAGAAAAATATCTACTTCAGGGAATTAATCTCACTTTCTGCTTTGTTTTCCAATCAGGAATAGGCGTCACTTGATGGACAGACTGTCAAAGTTATGAAAAGTCCCTGTAGGAGACACGTTTCAATTCTTTTTCAGCTGCTTACGCATCTCCGTGCTTGCTGTGCGATAACATGTTTCTCAATATTTTACTTATTAAAGAAATTTTTTATTTATTCTAATTTTTTTTTTATTTTATAAATTTCGAATTACTAACAGAGCAGTAAATATAGGAATGTAAATTTATTATTTCGTTACTTTTTTTTTACATTACAGTGGTTTCGAATTCCACCAATGCAATATTATTTCAGCGAACCCCTTTTATACAACTCGCAAACTCCTGGAGACTCATAAACTACCAGTTGGGAAACACTCGACTAAATCACATAAATAAAAAAAAAGTACTTTAAAAAGAGAAAAATTTTGTTGGCCAGTTGAAACTTGCATTTCTTTGATTATTGATAAATGGTAATGGAACTTAGGAAAATAGATTATAAAAATAATAATAAAGTTGTGGTGTCATGTTCTCGGATATTCCAGCGCCATTCATATTATTTCTTTAATTTCTTTGATTCATTTCTTCTTATTAAATACTATATAAATAATAAATCACGTTCGGTATAATTATATAAGTAGGTAACTAGACAAAATTGTATTCATGGTGATAATTTCTAAGTTCTTCAATATATTTTAAATGTAGAACATGTTAATCTAATCTTTAAAAATGTATAACGATTGGAATTGTTAATTTCCACTTCCTTCAATAGAATTTTTTAATGTTCATATAACACTTTCAGGGGCGGTGGTATATTTTATACCACATATTTAGCATCCTAAAAATCTTTATAAAATACATTTTTTCTCGCACATTTATCTTCAAATGGTAGCTCATAGTATTATTTACTTATATTAGATGACCCAACCATGCAGAATGATTATAAAAATTATTGCTTTGAATCTAATGAACGTTCCTAGAAAGTGGTTGTTTTATCCCTTACAGAAATCTTTCTGAATGGAATTGAAAATTTTAATTTCTTCAGCTAAGCAATCTACATCTTTAAACCTTTACTTAAATACTGCTAATTACTCAAAACAAAACATATAAAGTATTCGTTTCATACTTCAAACTAAGTGGTATAAAATTTATACCACCGTCCACACAGAGGGTTAGAGAGCAACAGATGGCAGCACTAAAATTTTCGAATCACTGAATGTGATGGTTCACTTTATTACCGTGAGATATAGAGGTCGTAAATGTGTTATAAATTGCCAGTGAGGCAAAAATCAAACTTATTCATCGAAGTAAAAAAACTTATTCATCGAAGTAAAGTCCTTTTTTCATCCAGGAAAAAAGGTTCTATGCAATGTTTTGCAAAGAACACATTTAGCCACCTAAGATGCACTTTTTTTTACAATTATTATTAAATTTCTCAGTTAAATAAAATAATTAAAAGTAAACGATGAAATATAGAGAAATGGACACTAGTTAACTTTTCCGACATTAAAATTTAAGCAAACAAAAAATTATTAAATTGAATATATATCAACTACATGCAATTAAAATTAAAGCAAACGATAAATTATTAAATTGAATATGTGTAAGATAAATGAAATTAAAATTAAAACAAACAATAAATTATTAAATTGAATATATATCAGCTACAATGAATTAAAATTAAAGCAAACGAAACTTTGTTAAATTAAATATATATTTCAGATAAATGTAATTAAAAATGAAGCAAACGATAAAAAAAAATGAATCATTTGCATACACTTTGGTTTATTAAGTTTATAATGTTGTTTAATCATTAAATTATGAATACCATATATGTATTAAAAAAAGTTACACTTAAATTAATTAACACATTTTCGCACAAATTATCACTCATAGAAATAAAAATTCATCATAAAGCTCTCATTTTTTAAAATGTGTTTTGTGATCCTATTATTTCCCAAATTAACTAAAATGATAAACTTTTTTAAAACGTTTTTCTGAATTTCACTTGGTGTGTATGCGTGTGTGTGTCATCAAATTTTCAATCTTTAATTTAACCAACTTCCCATCAAGCTAGAGCTTTGAAATTTTGGGAATCGTTCGTACTCGCCTAACAATGCAATATTTAAACGTTTGCGACAAGTTTTAACTCATATTTTTTAAATAATGCAGTTTAGCCCAATCACTTGGCGCAATTTGAATAATTGCCAAACTTGGCGATTTTTTTTTTTTTTTTTTTTTTTTGGCTGAATGTTAAGTCCGCTTCGCGGACCAATTTAGCAACAATTGGCAAAACACCGCCAAATAATTCCTGTCTCCAAGAGTGGTTTGACTAAACTGTATTCCAACCATTTAAATTACCGAATTAATTAATTTTAGTTAGTTATAACGTTGTTATGTATTTCACTTGGTGTGTGTCTGTATGTATGTGTATCAGTGTGTCATCAAATTGTCTATTGTTAATTTAACCGACTTCCCATCAAGCTAGAGCTCTGAAATTTTGGGAACCGTTCTTATTTGCCTAACAATGCAATATTTAGATATTTTCGACCAGTTTTAACTAATATTTTAATAATTTTTTTAATAAACTTTGCCACCATATAAAAACGTTGGTTTTTATTTCGAATTATTATGAAAGTATTTATTATTTCTTCGAAGGAATACATGATCTTAGAGGGGGCAACGAGTGTACAAACAAGATATCCTAGAGGGGGAGTGGTATATTATTTATACCGGATCTTAAAAATGAGGAAATAAATAAAAATTAATTTTACCGCTTGATATAGTGTCCTTTTAACATTATTAATTCATATCAGATGAATTTTCACTAAAAATTAATGTTTCTTATATATACCACCCCTCAAAGGGATAAACTGTTTAAGACTTTTTGTGGGATTCAAATAAACTCTTATGTGAAAAATATAAATCTGTAGTCTTAATATTTTAGACTGCAGATTTATATTGATGTGTTATCCTAAACTATGTTTAAAGGAGTTTAAAAAATTACTGAATATATAATTCATTAAACAGACTTTAATAGTATTTTAAAAGAGCTCCGTCCCCCCCCCCCCTTTCATTTGGTCACTTCTTTTTTCAAATAAATATTTCCTTGACTTAACTGACATTTTGTAATGTTAGAATAGAGATCGCGTCAGATAGTTTGGGTATTACTATGACTTTAATTTTAAAATTTTTGCATAATATTCAATTTATGGGAGGGCAGAATATGTTTCAGTTTAAACTTTTTCTTTAAGATACTGAATATATTTTTCTCCCTTAGGTCGAATCGAAATTTACTCTGGGCTTTGTAGGAGTCCTCATAGTTCTTCTTTCAGTTCTCTCTTCATTGGGATTGTTATCATTCTTAGGCATTCCAATTACTTTAATAATTGTTGAGGTTATACCTTTTTTGGTGCTGGCTGTAGGTGTGGATAATATTTTCATACTAGTCCAGGCTTTTCAGGTATTTATTTCATATGTTCTGTTATGTCATGTATGTATACAAAATAATATTCAAGTATGAATTATAACCATTCAAACCTTATTTAAAAAATTTATTATGACTAAAACACTAATAGGCCCTTTGTTAAATTTAATAGTTAATAAGTGCTGAAATTTTAAGTAATTTATAGCAAACCCAATTTTCTTATATAAGGCATTAGTTATATTCGTGATTTCTCTATCACTATTATTCACATTATTAAAAGCATTTTTATTAATCAGGTACTTATAAGTAAAATTAGCGCAAAGTTTTTTTCAGATATTTGTATATTTCCTGAGACCACACATCAATGTAACAAATGATGAAGTCACCCTGAAACATTTTTTATAGAACCTAACCTTTCTACTGTCATTTATCTTGAAATTAAAATATTTAATTTCTCCATTATAGACTAATTACATTTAAAAACCAAATTAGTTTATATATATATATATATGTGTGTGTGTGTGTGTGTGTGTGTGTTATGCAGATATTGAATATTTAATTTAAAACCGTTTGTGTTTAAGTCGTGGCACAATAAGGGAACTTTGTAATAAAGGAGTAATGCATTCATTTTATCTTCACACGAGAAGGGAGACAAATACATCTGGAAAGGTGGGTGGTAGACACACGTCCATCACTCTGATAATAAAGAACAAAGTGACAGAAGATTTTCCATGATTCTTTCTCCAGGGAAATTAAATTAAGGTATATTTAGATCACATGGTAATAGATGTAGGAATCTTTAGGTATTTTACATGGAGTCTTGTAGGGAATATTTCCATTAGTTTATTAGTTAAGAACGTGAGAAACTCGGATCATAGCCTTTTTGGAAATTGCGTGATTGCATAAATTAAAAGATTAAAAGGAATGGGATCACGAAATAACGATGAACTATGGTAGTTAAAATTATTTACATATATATATGTGTGTGTGTGTGTGTGTGTGTGTGTGTGTGTGTGTGTGTTCAGAGATGCTACGGCAAACTGTTACGCAAATATTGAATACAAAAAAACTTTTAGGATATTCGAAAGTTAGATGGCTCGCTCTAACACCTACTATAGAGCGTATCTTACAATTATTTGAGTCTTTCCGTTCATTTTTTTAATTTTGCAAAAATGTCCAAAAATTCCTGAATCCTTTTTCAATTATGAATTATCGAAGATAGTAATGTATTTCGTACATAATGATGCATTTATTTTCCACAAAACAATTCAAAAATTTGAAGATGAGCATATTTCAGCTACAGAAGTTAATCTAATTAAGAACGATTTTGCCCTTCAATATAAATCACGACTTGAAGAAAAATTTATTCCTTTAGTAATAAAAAAGAAAATTGTGAAACTTGAAGGAATAAAATCCAGACTTAACGAAAAAGTAGACCAAAGAAGTGTAGAATTTTCACCAAACATGTTTCCAATATGTCAAAGAATGGTCTGAAACAAATATTACAGGAAATAACAGTTTACAATGGTGTTTGTTGACTTCATCGCAAGTAAATTGGGTAGATATTGAAAATTGTGTTGAGTTTTTATTGAAAGAAATACTTGATATTAAAACCGATGACAGGTGTCTTTTTGAAGAAATTAGAACCAATATGTTGAAATTGATAGTAAGAAAATGGAAAATCAATGATCAAATCAACATGTTGAAGTTGATAAAAGATGGGTGTAAATCTTTAACCATTTCAAAAATAAACACATTCCATATGAAAATTCAGTTATTCTTGTTGAATTTACGTTGTGCTGCCCTGGAACTAATGCAGCAGTTGAAAGATTTTTTCCTATTGGTCATGATTTTTGGACAACTAAGAAATCATGATTGAATGTTGATACTCTAGCTTCAGCACTTACCGTAAAATTCAATATGAAGGATATCTATTACTCCGGAATTTTCAATATATAGTTAGAAAATGATATATTGACAAAAATATTCATTCCATATAAATATATGGAAAAATACTCGTTTAATTAATTAATTAAAAAGGATGTAAGCAAGAGTAGAACAGGTATTCCTAGTCGAATCTTGCACCATAACTCAGTCAAGTACAACTAACTCTAAAAGTCGATAACCTACGCATGGATACACCGGTCAAGTCATACACAACTATTTATGTATCAACTTTGTAATATAAAGTCTAAGGATATATTATATTAACACCCTAGATAGATCCATATTAATTATTGATTTCTTGACTTTACTACGATCACTATTTCCCATAACAACTCTTGATCTCGTCTACCACCTGTAAGGCACATACTTAACGCTAGTGATACTCGATCTCTATCGTGTGAATTTCGTTTTGCTTACATACTTTCCTATCTAGCTCAGTTCACTTTATTTCTACCTGTCTCTAATTTGCCTAGTCACGTTTTATTTTGGTTCGGAAGAAATTGTTATTTCCAGCAATCAATATCAATTTAAGTCCCCAAGGTTAGTGAAGAAAAAAACACGAATAACCCAACGTCACAAGCATAATTAGAGTACTTCTGTTTTAATTACTAAAATGTTTGATGCATTTACTCCGTACTTTTTCCTTAAATTTTTCGTCTTCCTTCTCAATGTAAAAAAATTGGCCCCATTATATATATGTATATACAGAGATTCCTATGTGTGTGTGTTTGTATCACTGACGTCGCTTAGGGGTATTTCAAAATGATGTGACAACTATTTCTTCACAAATACACTAACATTTAATGCATGAACAAAAGACAATTACGAATATAGTAAAAAGGACCGACAAAAACGTTTACCGATTGATTCAAACGCAAATATTGTTCCAGTATTCTTGAACTTAACAAAGCATATCGGTCCCTAGTTTTTAGGAGAAACTAATTCTCCAATTCCGTCTGTTGTGGCTTCCACGTCGCTCCAGAGAAAATCATTTTCCCTTTTCACACTACACCGGTTCCGCAGAACGCAACTTGGTATCCCAGAAAGTCTTCCGCAGATGAATTCTCACATCGGGATAGTTTTCCCACACTGCACGCGCACTTGTAGGGCAAGTACCTTCATAATTAAAATCCATAGTTAAAAATCTGGAATACACAAAATTAAAAGGCAGAAGTATGAATTAATACACAAATCACTGATTAATTAATCAATGAAATTTTAATTAATGCTCAATCCAAGGTTTCGTCTGGTGACCTGATGACAATGTCATTTCTAGCTCCTCATAACCTCTAATTTTGGCTTCGTTGTGTTTCTGAACTGGCATTATCTTTATTACATCACCCTCAAAGGCCCAAGAGATAGTACATGCAAATTTCCTCAAGAGATTTGATTTTATCATCATTCACAAATCTTCTTATTTTGGTGACATGTCTCCCTTCCTTTCTTCCTTACCTTAATATAAGTTATTAATATAAATAAGATGATTTTAACTTACTGTAAAAAATGTAGTCTAAGTATAATCCAATTTGCTAATAGTGTCCTTTTTTGTCATACCACGTAAATATTACGAAGTTCTTTACAATAATACAAAGTAATACATTTATTTAGAGCTGTTACAAATTGTGCAAACTATACATTCTCTCTCTCTCTCTCTCTCTCTCTCTATATATATATATATATATATATATGTGTGTGTATATATATATATATATACATATAGAGTGTATAGTTATATATATAGAGAGAGAGAGTGTATAGTTATATATATAAATATAATGAATTTACTTGCGGTCATTAAATCATGCTGTATTTGAAAACAATTTTTACTCAATGACGAATGCGAGTTCTGTTCAAGTTCATGGAGGTGATTTTATTTGTTATTCATTATGAAGACGCTGCGCAAGTCGACCGGCCTGGCCGAAATAAAATGAAATTTTGGAGCTGTTTAACCGCAGTACATGTTACAATGGTGGGACGATAAGAAGTGCTGTAATTTTAAGAGTATCACATTATATAATGAGGAAAATTATTAAAAAAAAGTCGTGGAAGCACGAGGTACAGGATTAGTAATTCTGGGGAAATATCATAATAGACAAGGAGTCTGAAGGGATTTATAATTGTGGGGACGCGAATTTAACCAGATTTATGAACCCGTGATCTAATAAATAAAAAGATAATTTGGAAGAAGATCAGGAAATAAGAACGAACTCTTTACTTTTGAATCAGGGAATGGGTTAGAGTATGCAATTAAATTATTATTAAGAGAAATTATTGAATTAAAGTTAAATCATT
>BMAW01085758.1:6329-25989 GCA_019974015.1 Nephila pilipes
TAAGCCCCATATATATATATTTTTTTTTACTTTACAATAAGAGAAAAAAGAAAATAATAAAATTTCTGGCGTACTAACTCAATTTGAATCGCAAAAAATACTATGTGTGCAACAAAATAAAATAAAATAAATTCCATTAAAAACGAATGTAATCGGAACTAAAAGTCGAGGAGAATGGAGAAGTTCTCTAACACACTAGAATACCGAAAAAAAAAACAAATTTGAAATTTTTAACAAATTTATTAATAAATTATGGATAACTTCTTGTGATATTATTTCGATCAAAAGTGTTTTTTCGTATTTTTTTGTGCTTTCCTAATATTGAAATTTAATTATTGATTTTTAATATTTTATGAAAAATGTATTGTTGTAATTAACAGATTACTTCCCTTAAAAGATGCATACGCGAGAAAATTATGTTAAATTACAACATGGATTGGTCTAATAAATCCAGAGTTAAATCATGGGAAAATATTGCAAATGACTGGAAGGAATTCAGTCATAACACATGGATCAATAAGTCCCGAGACTGTGCGGTCGTTTTTTTGCGATTTCCTCCTTCAAACGTACCAGCAAGTCAATATAATAATCACTGTTGATCGATTTACCTTTTTAGAGGTAGTCAATGAAAATCACGCCATGCGTATCCCAAAAAACTGACGCCATGACTTTGCCAGCTGGCTGCTGCGTTTTCGGACGCTTCGGACGGCTTTCGCCAGCTGTGCGCCACTGCCGCTTCGACTCTGGAGTGTAGTGATGTATCCATGTTTCGTCCATGGTCACGTAACGACGCAAGAAATCTTTTTTGTTGCGAGTAAATAGCGATAAACAGCTTTCTGAATCATCGACTCGTTGCTGTTTTTGTTCCATCGAAAGCAATCGCGGCACCCACTTGGAAAAAACCTTTTTCATGCTCAATTTTTCATGAAGGATAGTAAATACACTTCCATATGATATCTGTGTCATCCTCGTGCCAACTTTAATGGAGCCACTTGTGATCTCTTCATTGTGTAATTTTTGTCACTTCACTCACATTTTCCGGTGTAACGGCTTCCACAGGTCTACCCGAGCGTTCCGCGTCATTTGTGTCGGTACGACCACGTTTAAACTCGGCAAACCACCGACAAATCGTTGCTTTTGATGGACAAGAGTCCGGGTAACATTTTTCAATCCATTGTTTCGCTTGCACGGTGTTTTTACCCATTAAAAAACAATGTTTTATCAGAACACGAAACTCGGTTTTTTCCATTTTTTAAACAAACTACAAAACGACTTTACTCCAACCTCGATAACTCAGCTGTTTCTGGTCCGATCGACTTAAAATTTTGACACGTTTCATGCAAAGGTTAGTACTCTAGAAAGACCTGGTTACTGGTTTACTACGAGCGCCATCTCTGGGTTAGTCTCGGGAGTTATTGATTGATGTGTTAGTTTAACCCCTTCCAGTACGATTTAATAATGAAAAACTGAGCATGAAATAACCATTTAATTTTTACTTAAAAGAACTTGTTTCATTTTATAGTTATTCCATATTCTGAATTAATATCCATTTTTACATATTATTAAATAATATCGAAAACGGTAAAATTAAAAAAAAAAAATCAAAGTAAAACCTTAATAAAGTAGTATATAGTTAATATTCTTCAGGCATGGGGTACTTATCAAAACACTCTGGTAAGTGTAAAGGGTAAGTGTTTTTTAAGTGTCATTGTTTACACTGTCAAAGGGTCGCACTTCTAATTTTATTCTTGTAACGAACACGGCACCTCTTAGTAGGTTTTCTTTTATTCTGAGTCGAAAGAATGTATTCTGGAAAAATTTTTCATCTTTTAGCCTGAAACCTAGCCGGGGTGTCACTTATGAATGACGCCCACGAGTTCCAACTACCTTGACCTTCATAGTCTGTACTACTCTTATCCATTATGATAATTATTATACAATATGTTTTTCCTGTAGCAAAAATATATTTTGATCGATGTTCACACTAAATATTTACAAGAGTGAAATCTTACAGACTAACAACAATTTGCCCTGACTTGTACCAAGAAATTCTAACGGTAAACAATATGTGATAGTGATCTATTTCTACAAGTAACAAAAGTGTTGCCTAATTAAGTACACCAGAAATTTTAAACTAAATTAATTATCACATATTCAACAGTAACTTTAGTCATATGACGAGTGTAGCTCGTCATTGTGCTGTATGACATGAAAAATAATGGCAAACTAGACTCCTCATTTTACCGAAAGGGGTCAACCACGAGAAATTAATCATCTTTACTTGAATTGCCCCTATCATCTCATAAAGAAAGGTCTTAGAATACACAAGGAGAGTTTCTATCTGCACTTGCCTTCTTAGATGACTATTTAATTCCCTATATTTTAATAAATATATACTTCCTGAAAATAATTCATATTTCTTTTAATTGTTCCTGTTGAATGACAGTTTTAACCACCTGCTATCGTATTTCATTAACAATAAATTTGGCACCCAAGGTATGAAAAGGCACGCCAAAATCTACATGAAACTAATATGCTTCACTTGTATATGAATATTGTATTTTTTTGGTGAATTTTTTGAATGCAAGAATACAAATAGATTCGAATGGACGATTAGAAACAGGCTCATGTATATTATTCGATGGAAGAATTGCATCAACTTGTTCATGTGATTCTGAATGACATGGTCCATCGCCAGTAGGAAGTTCAAAATTACGAGGTCCGTCGCCAATAGCACTCGAGTTGCTTCTAGTGTGATTTTAATAAAATAAAACCAAACCAAACCATCGCTAGTAGTGCTCCTGCTCTTCCAACTGTCTCGGTATTAAATAATTAATCCTCAGTCGTTTCGACATATGGCGCTTTTAGAATTTCACTGACATTTATAATGAGCTGAAAGCAAGAAAGATTGATTGATTGTTTATATACGACGTCATAGAAAACAACACGAGGGTTATTGTCGATGGGTCTCGTGATTTGAACCAATATCAAATGAAGAGGATCACATCTTAACTAATTTCTTTCCAAACTTAGACACCACGCCGATATGAGGAGACTGAGCCACGGCAGATTTAACGTGCATCAGGTCCAACACATGATGTGTTTTTAGTGAACTCAGGGTTCTAATCCACGAGTCGACGGAAGTAAACTCTCAACTGAGCTTGTGACCATGAGTACTCGGCTGCCACTGTCGAGTAAGTAGAACGAAATATGAAGTGTGTACAAAATAATGTGTGGGCGAGGCCTCCATATGGAAACTGGAGAAAAATAAGACTAGGTATTCCACCAATTATTTCTTTGTTGTGAAAAATAATATTTTTCGATTATGGGATTCTTACTCCGTATAAGGAAACGGAGCAATTAACTAATTCACAATACTCCAAAACTACTAATTCTGTACATCAAATATATAGTGTAAAGTTAGAATTGTGACAGTATTTCTATTTCCTATTTTCTCTTCATTAATCTCGGTTACTTTATAGTAATTTTAATTACATAAAGTTACAGTTTCTTCCCAACCCAAATGAAATGTGATTAGGAAAACTTGAAGAAGATAAGAAGAGCAGTGTAATGAGTTAGAGATAGTGAAATATAAGTGAAGCAGAATTGAAAGGAAAAAGCGGGGAGATCGAATATAACGTCAGGCTGATAAATATTTGTAAATTGTATTGAAGCATCACAGTTAATCTTCTGGATTCAAGCGAATCTTAGTTGATGTACTAAAATAAGTGTCGCTTATTACGAAAACTGGTTGAACCAGAACGGATGAATCGGTAAGCTAAGACTTTATTAGTTGATTATAATTTAGATTTGACGAGTTATGTGGAATTCGAGAGATTGTGAAGTTATCTATTCTAAAGTGATTAATAAAGTATTTTACCTTATTCTCTTACGAATATTTGATATGGTAGTTAATCAAATAATAAATGACGATCGCCACTTGTTTACTGCAGAAAATGATAACTAAAGCAAAATAGTGGGATTAATTTTTTTTTTCTAAAAGCCAATAGATAGTTTATCTTTTTCATACAGATTTTTATTTGAAAGTTTGTTTTTAAATCCCATTCTTGTACTTAATCCTGCATTTGAGCTTCAGGCATGATCATTATTTTTATAAAGGGTCTCGGATATTCCCGGACAGCTGTATTTGACATTTTTCTACCTGAAGGCGTTTCTTTCGTTCGATTCTACGAAAAGGCCCACTTGTGTAGTATTCGATTACAAACAGCCTATCCAAACCGAAAGGAATACTGGGAAATATCTCTGCATTCGTGCCATTTCTTTTCGCTTTGACCTTAGGCTGGAATCCTCTTTTCCTTTCCGACATAAATTTATTTTCAGTTCCAGGTCGAGAACGACAAAATGAATCCAGTTTCAGGATTATTACTGAAGTATTTTTTTTTTTCAAATCCGAGTCTATCAAAAAGCATGGAAAAGGTTTTCTTCTTCTTTCTCTCGGTTCAGAGACATCGTCGCTATTCTAGGAAAGATAAGAGGATAACGTTCTTTTCGCTGACACCGGATTCCGCTTGCCGTAATATAATCCGGAAAAACAGAACGGTATTTCCGAAGCGCTTTTTTGCCTCTCTTCCGGGACTTTTGCCTCCAAACCCAGATGCAGGGTTTTCAAAGAACATTTGGTATGTACCGCGGCTATAAATACTTGAAAAATAGAACGTGCCGTAAGGGAAATCAGACACTTTTTTTCAAAGAACCAAATAGTTCTTTTAATTACAACTGAGTATTTAATATTTACAGGGTTGTTAAAAATATTTTTTTTTTCAAAAATTGAAATTGGCTTTGCTCGTTTCATTTTAATATGTGCTAATATCTTTTTAAAGAATTGTTCGAGTTTTAAATGGCCTTTATCTTTGGTAGTGATCCAATCGGTAACAAAGTTATGAGTTTTTATTTCGATATAATATATTGCTATTATTTTTATATACTTCTAATTTATGTTTGCTGTTTTCGTGCTATTTTTTTCGTAAGTACACACGATATTAAAATGGTGTTATTAGGTTCTATCGCGATTTTTCCTATAAGTTCTTTTTTTCCTGATTGATAAACATGGTAGCCTAGTGGTCTTTGACCAGGACTCGCAGACGATTTTGTTTTCTTTGAGTAAATGGTTCAATCCTTAATGACTTTTAAGACTCGCCGTGTAAGGAGGCTGATGCACATTAAATCTGGTCGAGATCCCAAATGCTCCAAGGCTATGGTGTGTAACTTTGGGGAGGGAGATACCAGCTGAGATGACGTCCTGGGTACTTGCCCGAGTCTCAAAATTACGAGACACATCACCAAAAGCTGTCATGTTTCTTATCAGGGCGACGTTAATAAACAATCACAATCACATAGATGTAACAGAAAAAATTCATTGCTATCCAATTATACTTTAATAAAGAAACCTTAAATATACTGTAGAATATCATTCACGTACCGTAACTTTATGGGGAGGGGTATCTATCGCATTTTACTTCAAATAACACTTTAAGGAGTGCAATGTAGTGTCGTTTGAATTGAACATCTCTCCCAATAAAATGAAACGTGACTTATGCAGATTAAGTTAGAATAATTGAAGTGCAATGACTATAATTGAAGAAATGCATATATAAGCACTGAAATATTGAATACGATAGTTGATCATTAAATGGGAAGCTAGTTAAATGTTGAGGGGAACTGAAGCTTAGAATAGTGGAATAGTGAATGTCTTGTCAAGCGTGAGAAGTTATCATATCCCAGCCAAGAAAGATCTATTTATATTAAGATTCTAACGCTGTTCTTTAAGTTTTCTAAGGGCACGAATCGATTGTTTAGTAAGAAAAATCTTCTTAATAATATTAAATGTCAGGGATTAAATATTGACTAAAATCACAAAAAAATTAAAATCACATTACTTGTTAAAAATACAGAAAGTTTCATGCTTTCGAGCATTTTTTATAATAATTGTAGCTGATAAGATTCTTATTAATAAGAGTAATGCTTTTTCAATCATTTCAAGGTCGATAAATTTCTACATTTCATTTCTGAATTTATTATTTTTTAAATATTTTATGAAATTCAAATTACGACATTTAAATGTGTACCATGTACAGAATGTAAATTTTATAAGTACTCTACATATTTTTATAGTCATATATGGAGTAGATTTTATGCAAAATGTACCTAAATGTAAGTTCATGATTTGTATACGTAAATACAGCTATTAATTATTTATTGCTCATACATTATTATTTATGTTCACATAAATGTGATTTTCATTGCATTAACAGATACAATGTCTCATATACAGATATCTTACAATTAGTAAATGGTTTTCATTGTTTTTAATGTAAAATGCGAGTATTATTTAAACGTGTCACAAATAAAGTTCCTTTTCAATCACGAAGTCCTCTCAGTTAATTAAATAAGATTTCAGTTTTCTAAGAAATATACTCAGCTCACGGAACATATATTTATATGATTTTTTTTGTCAAGTGTTAAGAACATTTGCCTCAGAAAACAACTGTTAAAGTATCTAAAAAACTGCTTCTGTATTTTCCGATGCTGTGTGAAACATTAGCTAACTATTTGAAAAAGTCTTAAAACTATAAATAGTCTTTACTTGTTTGTCGATTTTTCATATAAACTTCGTACATATAGAATTCTCGTTTGCTATGCATCTAAAAGGTTTGTAGAAAAGTTCATTACCATCGAAATATTTGCTTTATAAATAGATGCTATATTATCAATATTTTTTATTTTCTTTTGCGATTTATACTGTAGCTCCCCTATTTTAATGGATTTTCTTCATCAAAACTGTCGCGTAGTGCATACATTTTGTATTTTGTATTTTTGTTTGTTTGTTTGTTTGTTTCTCTGTTTGTGTTTTTGGTACGCAAATTTCTTCTTTGCCTTAGATACTTGTGCATAAAAAATGAAAATACTAAAAAAACCTCTAAATGTTTCCCCGTATCAAATGTGTTTTACAACTCCATTATAGAAAGGGTACTTTACAAAATTGCAAAAACATATATTTCAATTAATGAATGCTTTCAACTGTACTTTTAAAATCGTATCAGAACACCGTTCTTTTTTTCTTCAAAGATATGCTATGTACACTATCGAATTTTTTTAAAATTTCATCAGGATTTGTAAACTTGACAAATTTTTGTTTATTATAACTTTCAGCATTAGAGTGTGACAACAAACCACCTTGATTAATAAATTGCAGCATTTTCGAATTATATATAATTCTGAAAAAATCATTAATTTATGTAGTTTTTACTGGTAGATAATTTGTGAAGATGAAGAAAGATATCTGATGAAGTAAAAAGAAAAGAAAACATTAATTGTTTCACCCATGCGTTATTGTTTGATGTCCATAAAATGAGATATGAAAAGGTTTCATTGTCCATAGAACCTTATTGTTTAATTTACTATATCACGATGACGATCATTTGATTGTTTATGAAAGTCGCACTTAGGAGCAACAAGAGGAGATTTGGCGACGGACCTCGTAATTTTGAGCGTCTGACAAGTGACGAAGACGACATAGGAGCTGTCCTCTCTCTCTCTCTCTTCAAAATTTCACACCATGCTATTGGGAAGACTGATATGCATCAAATCTGGTCAATTTGATGCATATCAGTCCCCCATACTGTGGATCTTAACCCGATCAGGACCGTTATCTCGTGCCCTCCCCCATTTACGGCCCTTTGTATCACATGTGTGATGGGTGTTTCTGTGCCATCGGGCCCTTGATCACACTGGTGCGATTTCAAATTGGAAATTTTATTTGACCTTTTAATGACCATTAGATGGCGGTTGAAGTTCGTTATATTTTCAAATCTCGTTCCACAAGGTGTTGAACTTCAATTCTAGCTTTTGTTTCCTTTTTTTCCGATTGGATCAGAGATTTTGCTTCTTTTCGGCGGATTTCGCCTTTAAAGGGCTGTGATTCACTGCGCACTGGGTTTTTCATTATATTTTGACGGAATGGGTGGAAATGATGAAATGCTTATTGGTTAGAATTAGGAGTAGATTTATAGATCGCAAGATGATATTTTGTATGTTTTTCGACCAGTTTTATCTTTGCTATCATGGCGAAAAGTTTGAAATACTGTAGTGATAAATCACGGAAACAATGTGCTGTGTGCAAGAAAGTTTCCTTATAAGAAAAAAAAAAAAAAAACACGCAAGCTGACATATAAATGCAAAATTTCCTACGTAGGGCTTTGTCCTGAACAGTGTTTCGAATTGTATCATAAGCTTCAAAAGTTTTAAGTATTATTCAATAATTTAATTTCATTTATATTTCATATTTTCTATTCAGTTCTCTATTATTTTATCTATATTTTAAATACTCGTAAATTTAAGAGAAACGTTTGTCATTTATATTGTTGTTATTTTCGTAGCTGCTCTGTAATTTTTTTTTTTTTCAAATTGAATATAATTTCTTTAATATTCGTAATTATTTTTTTTAAAAAAAAATCATAAGAATTTTATTACATTCATTTAAAGGCTATGAATGATAGTAGTTTGTAAGTTTCAGCATATTTAATCACAGGGATGATTTTATATAAATTTTTAGAGGAAATTAGGCTTAGCGAGGATAATCGCCCGGTCCTGGGAAGCTTTTCTTTCTCCTTTCACCGGTCTTGAACAAGTTAAAAGGCATTAGGGCTCCAATCCTCCACTAAAAGAAAACAACACTAACTGCTTGACCATTAGGCTATCGCAGATCTATGCTGCCACTAAGAGCCTCATGGTTCTGAACATCGATCAAATGACGTGGATAACACTTAAGCTGGCACACCTTTCTCTTAACTTACACACTACCACACTATATTCAAGGGAGGACTTGTAACCCAAACAGATTTAGTTTAAGTCAACCCTGCTACACGACTCAATAACGATTAAACAAATGTTAAAAGGTTATTATATCATTTCCCAAAAATCAGTAACCTTTAGATGGCAAAGTAAATAAAGTCCACCCATTCAAATCTTTTCGAAAGCTTATAAAATAAGCAGAAACTGCTTATTCCTCCATTCGAATTATCTGAAACTTAATGATAACCATACCCGATTGGATATTATTCTAGTTAAAGGATTAAATATATAGCTGAATCATTATTTTCACTCGAAATCAGGCAGCGGTCGAAGTTAAATCAGAGTCTACAATTTAATAATGTGTGCATTTTGCAGAATAGTACACTAAAGTGTTTGAACATACTCTCTGAGGCGTTTAAGATAATTTAAAGTATTTTTAACAAATGTCAAAAATAATCGTTTCTATTCATTAAATTGAGAGTTTAATAGAATTTATTTGCATGATTAAATATAAACGTTAACATTATTAATTGCAAATACTAGTAATATAGCCCTTTCGCGAAACGAGGTGCAAAAGCGGGAGTACCGCTGGGACTGACTGTCTCTTTCGTGAGCACTTGTTCAAGCCGGATGGATTTTCGTTACTAATCCTAAGTCCTGGAAATTACAGAAAACACAACTTAAAAATAAATTAATTCAACAAAAAATAATATAAAATAAATAGAAATAATAACTTAAGAATAATATAATACAATAATAAATAAAATAATAATAAAACTAACGTAATAAAATAATATAAAATAAATCAAATAAAAACTAATCGGAAAGCTCTATGAAAAGTTTTACCAAGACGAGGTTTAGCCATCCAAGGTGTGCTTTAGTTTTTACAGTTATTATTAAATAACTCAATTAAATTTAAGAATTAAAGTAAACGAGGAAATATCGAGAAATAGACAATAAAAAAAATTTCCGATATTAAAATTAAAGGAAATGATAAATTATTAAATTGAATACAGTTAAGCTACACGTAATTAAAGTTAAAGCAAACTACGAAAAATTGAAAAGAGATCAGGTACGCAAATAGTGATCCACCTAAGAAAATAGCCCCTTAGGTGACTAATAATACATTCCAAGAAAGAAGGCAAATTAAAAGACGTAGTTTGAAAAAAAGGCTGCCTCACAGCTGTCTTTAGATTCTGAATAATGTTTTTCATATTCAGTCATATCTTAATTCTAGCTTACATATGATTTAAAGTAATACATAAAAATCGATAAGTAAATATAATACTTAATTTTTATATTTTTTCACTTTAATCCAATAAAAAAAAGTGGGAGAAATTTATTATGACATATTTCCGAAAATGAAAGCAAGTAACATATCACACATATATTTTATTACAATCCAATAAAAAATCAGGAGAAATTTATTATGACGTAATAAAACGACTAACGTAATAAATTTATAAAATAATTTTTTAATATAATATTTTGAAAATTAAGTTCGTTACTGGTGAAAGCAGACATAAAAATATACGCAAAAACAAGATAAATTTTTGAATGGCTAATTGAAATATTATATTTTTAAAAAAATGCTCCAGGACTCTAATGTGAATGCGTGAGAGTGGAGTGGGGTGTTAAAAGGGGAAAACAGAAAAAGAAAAGGAAAAAAAAAAGAACGTTTTGGCACACCAGCTTGCCAGCCGTGAAAGAAGCATCAAATTTTGTTTATAAGTTGGGAAAATCGGTCACAAAAACCTACTAAACGATTGAATCTGTATATGATGACAATGCTATGAGTCCTTACCCAATATTCAATTCTTTATCGATGTTGAAAGCTAGAAGAAACTTGATCGAAGATGGTGAAAGATCAGGTCGACCATATTCGAATCGAAATGATAAAATATCGACCTTGTGCAACAGGGTTTATGTGATAGTTATGTCTGTGTTTTGAGCATTCAACAAAGAGGTTTGGAATCAGTTCTTCAAAGGGTTCCGAAGGGGTCAAAGCGTGAGTTCCGATTTGTTAGACAGTGGAAATTGGTGCCTCTTGCGGAACAATGCACCGCCTCACATTCATCCATGTTTAGCATAAATTGGCGAGAATGCAGGTTGTACTCATCACTCAATCCATATATGCACTAGATTTGTCTTTTCCGAATTATCTTTTTTATTCCACAAGATACAATTGAATGGACTGTGGTACGAGTGCATTGAGGAGACTGTAGTGATGATGATATCGAATTTCAATAGTGTTGGAATGGATTCATTCTTGGAGATGTTTACAAATCTGTACACTCATTTCAAGTGTTTTTAATTGTGAGGAAACTATGTCGAATACAAATATAAAATGCAAGTATATCCTCTTGGTTATATGGTCTGCGTGCTATCAGTTCTAGAACTTTTTGAAAACACTATGCATTCAAATAACTTTTTTAATACATCCCATAGGAAGATAAGTTTTCTACACTTCAGTTTAATAAATGCTTATCAGTCTTTTAAGAATTATAAATGCTTGATGACACCTGGTTTGTTTTTAATACGAAACTTATCTTTATTCCGTATTATAACTCTTTCTTTCAGGTTTAAAAATATTTTGCTTATTTTATAACTTTCTGTTTTGAAGCACAAAGTCTATACTTTCTCCAAATTTGTTTTAAATACCACAGAAAATGAACGAGTTTTAAGTTAGAAAAGAAACTCACTTCGTGGGAAAATTTCGGAAACTAAATTTCTGTAACTCTTCGAAGCATTGTCTGGAATACTAATTTAGGTTGTTTTTTATTGAATTTTACTCTTTTCGAGTTGAAATTTTCTTAAAAAAATATGAACGAAAGTAAAAAAAAAAAAAAAAGACAATGTATAACTTTTTTCTACCCCTTCAAGTTTTATTTAGTTTCTAACTTTCCGAGCGTTCGAATGTTGTCAGAAAAAAGAATACTCTTTGTCCTTTACCTTCCGAAAGGTACATTTAATAAAACAACAGTGTCATAAAAATCTCAAACTCGTGTGGGTGTACAAGGGAAATCAGTCCAATACAGTATGCTCATAAATAATCATACAAGTTCTGACAATAATAGTGCAGTCAGACAATAATGGAAATCAAATTTAATTTATTTGAATTTTCAGATATTCAAAATTAAATAACCATATTTTTCTGTCTGTGGAACTGAACCCTGTACACACGTCTGAATATTGAAGTTTGGTATTATCAATATTTTTGTCTAACCGGATCTAAATTTGTTATCAACTTATACCCTAGATTCTACAAAACGTCCATTCATAGATGATATCTCTTCACTGACGTCGAATCATCTAATCTCTTTATTCTTAACAGTGTAAGCAAACGTTTAGATTCGAAATTTTATTCTTCGAATCTCTCCCTCTTTGTTACAACTTTATAAATGCTATCACATCAATATTACTCTCGCCTTTTACTTCAATATTTTTATGCTAATTCATTTCAACCACAGTTCATTCATCAGAAGAGGTTCTAAAATCAATGAACATCATTTGAAATACCGTAGAGGTTATTTGCAAGGAAATACGCATGAGAGTCCCGTTGTGAAGAGTACCTCACCAGTTCTCGAGAGATTCTGCCAACCTAATTTTATCAATCAATAAATGAATGCATTAAATTTTAAATTGGCAACGTAATTTCCATTGATGAATAATTTTATATTACTATTTTTAAGTTTGTCTAATTTAATTGCGAACAATGTTAAAATGTCCATTGAATATCAAAACACGTTAGTTGCTTAGAAAAATACATTTATACAATTGCTTCTTTTTCTGCCTCGAAAGTTTAATTGGAATAGTTTTATCAAACTCATCTTCACATGCAAATTTTATAGATGACTTTCGCCAACATACACAACATAGAAATCGGAATTAAATGCCTATTTTAAACCAGTAAAACACATATAAATAAAAAAAAAAGCAAAGGAAATGTTAACAAATTCATTGTTGGGGTTTCCGTACTTCTTAGATCTTCATTAAAAGACACATCTCAGAAATATTATTATATATTCGTAAAGTAAATCTGAAAAGGTCTTTTTAAAGCACAAATAAAATTAAACTATTTCTACATTCAAAGCGTTTGTAGCAGGTTTTCCATCAGGAAGAAACTGAAATTCCTGCCTACTCTGATAATTTATGTGACTAATGAAACGGCAGTGCACAAAGGAAAGTAATGCACGTATTGCGAATCTTCGAAACAAAATCCACCATCACTACACAATGCTTAGAAGTACGTACAGGAAAAGCATAGGTACGAATTTAATTTAAGGAGTGACAGAAAACATCTAAACACAAGCAACTTTTACCATGCAATGCATAGGCGTAGAGCAAGCAGTGAACCATTAGACGGCACTATAAAGGAAAACATAAAGCGCGAGTTTTTTTTACACATCTTTATTTATTTCTATCATGAATTTCACGAAGCATGGCGACGATCAGTAATCAGGAAAAGGTAATAGCCTAAAAAATTCTTGAAGTTTGCCCGAGATCTTAATAATCGTATGACATGCAGGGTGTTTCGAAACTCAAGAGCTAACATTTAAGGGAGGAAAGAAAACCTTTAAGCTGAAGAAATAACGATGTGAAAGAAAACTTGCGCTTTATGTTTTCCATTATAGTGCAGTCTAGCGGTTTACCGCATACTCTTCTCCTTTGTATGGTATGGTGAAAATTGCTTGTTTAGATATTTTTATCACTTCTTAAGTTTATATATAATTATATATATATATATATATATATATATATATATATATATATATATATATATATATATATATATATATATTACATATATATATATATGTGTGTGTGTGTGTGTGTGTGTGTGTGTGTGTGTATGTGTATTATTGGGTGATATTTTAATCAAAATATGTTGCTTTTTGTCAATAGTAAGCGAAATAAGCAAACGAAAGAAAGTAAGTAAAGAGGCTAGAGAAGATATTGTTTCTACAGATAGATATTAAGTTCATGTAAAACATAAAATTAACCAACTTTTGGTAAAAATCATACATTCTTTGATTTTATCTGTACATATATAATTCTCACGTGTTACGGCCCTTACTAACACGCTACGTACCTCCGAGAAAAATTATTTCTCGTTTTTCTCCTCATATTGAACGACTTCATTGACATTAATTATTCAAAAATACTTCCTAGAAAAGAGTGAAACTTCTTACTGGTATGAGAAATTACAAGCAGCATAACATTAAAAACGAAATGATCGAATACGAAAGTTTATTCTTTGAATGTTTTTATCGTCACTCTCTCATGAAATAAGGATACGTATTTAGTGCTGTAAAAACGGTTCTTCGTTTGAAGGATATTTCAAATTCCACGTTTTTTTTTTTCATTCTTAGGAGCCTCAAATTCAACATTTTAACGTCAGATTATTATTTTTTTTTTCTCGCCTTCCCTTTTAATGCACATTGAAGGGGTGCTGTAAGAAAAATTGACGGATATTTTTATGTGGGAGAGGGGAGGATGTGCTGATTTTTGCTTGTTTGATAACAATAAGAAAGATATATACAAGTCTTACTCACACATATTCTTTCTCTCTATTTTATTCTTTACTTTCACTTTTATCCCTCAGATATTTTCATGTACTTTAAAAATTGCGAGTATATGTGAAAAGAAAGGAGAAGGATGTAATGCAAATGCAAGAGTCATACTTCTTATTTTAATTTTTCAAGTGAGTAAAATACTAAATCATCTAAGGTTTCTTTTTAACGGAAAGGAGATTGTACTTTATGACAAGTTTAAATAATTCACAATTTTTAAATTTGAAAATAATAGAAGTCGCGTTTTAGCATAGTGATGTCTGTATACGTATATATCTGTTTGTGTATAGAAATTCCCTTTCATAAATATAAATAATCATGAATTTTAACAATTTAAGTTTAATAGTCATATTTACACATATACCTATATTTGGTACACCTAGCATAAAATCTACTGCATTTATAAACTTAAAAATTCTGAGAGTTTTTAGAAACATGAAACTGTATATACAGAATATTATTATAATTTAAATTTATTACTACTTTAATTGATATGCTTCAAATTTCCATCAATTTGTTTTACAAATACTGCGAATACCTTAAATTTATGAGTACTTATTAGAAAAAAATTATGTTCACTGTATAAGACAAAAGCCACGCGTGGAAAATATCAGGGCTATTTACAAAATAGATTTTGAGAAGAATGCCCTATAGACCTCGAAACCTCATTTTATGAAAAACACAGTTGCAGGTATTTTTCTCTAAAGCGTGATACATTTTTTAAGGTTTTAAAATAAATTTTCTAACTTTCCATTTTTATCAAATTATAATGAACAGCTATTTTATATATAATCAAAGAAGTGCCATCTACTTTTAACAGCAAAATAAAAAAAAATTCTATATGTGTAGCAGCTTAAGATCTCCTTTACATCGATATTTTCCTCTTAGAAAAGTGACTGTTTTTACCTCATAAATGATAAATTTTACAATACTATAAGATAAATATTTAAAAGGTGTTATTCCTTCTGCAAGAGGTATTCCTTAAAGGTGTTATTCTATAGTTAAATATTTATTAACTAACAAGTATACAAAATGTTTATTTTTCTATCAAAATTTAAAAAAAATATTAATGATGAGGAACAAAAAATACTACAGGAAAATTATTTTTAATACACTATTGATCAATAAAAGTTCTTGTTATGGAATTAGCAACTTTTACTATCATTTTTATTAGCGTAATAATTTTCCAATATTTCTACTCATAACTGTTAGAGAAAAAATAGATCATATAAAGAAGATAATCAAAAATGTTTTAAAAATGGTACATAACTAAGAAAGGAAAGCACATATCATGCTTTTATTTAGTATACATATACAGTATAATTGCAGAAATGCTTGATTGAATTTACTTGCGCCTTGGGAATACATAGCGCGCAAAATTCATTTCTCAGAGCTGCCACCTCCAGAAGTAATAACAGTTTTAATCCATCAGAACATTGAATTCAGTGGATCGTGGATAACGGGTTCCATTTACAGTCGATACAGATATAATGGAAGAACATTTTCAAATGAAATGCATAGCCCTCCAACTGAAACAGAAATTTCGTAAAGTGTATTTATTGAACTTTTATATAATTCATACTTGTCCAAAGGAAAATATCCCTTGTTTCACAATCATTTACTATCCGTATCATCATTGTTCGAACGTGCGTTCGTAGGTGAGCAATTACTTTCCTGAGTGAAGTGAAGAGTGAGTGACACAAGAGTTAAAATATAATCAAAATGATGGAACAACACCTTAAAAACTCACTAAGATTCGTTATAACTTTATTCAAATCAGATATTGAGGCATTAGGCTCTAAAATTCAATGTCGAATATCACATAAATTTTCTGATATCTAGATATTTTAACTGTTAAAAAAGCCGTAAGAAATGTCACGTGTAAAGTATACCTGTATAAGTTATATAAAGCACCGCCTGTCTGATTCCGTTGTGAAAATTTTATAATACAAAAATCATAAATTTTTGAAGTTTAAATTACTTAAATATTTTAATGAAACTTTCTTGGGTGTGTATGAGAGAAATTCAATCTAACAAGCATGATAACGGCAAATGACGCTTTAATGACAAATTATAAGGATATGATGAATATATTCAGGTATCAATAACTAGACAATAACAGCACACACATATATGCAACACTTTTACAGGTTATTGACACAGATACAAGCACAAAATAGCAATCGTCCGATTACAAGGTCGACGCTCTTACCAACCAGACCACCAGACCTACATTTACACCTCTTTCGGCCTGGTGTGACGTCACATGATAAAATTCAGGAAAAGTTTGCAACTTTCTTCTCCGTGAAGATATCCACAGGTTTACAGCGCCAAAGGGAAATTTCTATTTGTCGCTGAAGTCATTGTCTCTCGCCAAGTTACCAAAAGGATCGTCAAATCTGTAGCTATGGTTAAAATGTCATAGTTACGTTTATTAGCCAACTCATGACATTTATGTAAATGCTTCTTTTCCTTCACAAGATAACCGCTGTAGAGAAGCGCCCTTTCATATTCGCAACAATATTTAGCTCGAAGTTTTAACTTTTTTCTGTTTTTTGTGTCTTAGAATTGGGGTTTTTTTTTTTGTGCAGGCCCATACAGCTTGTCTTCCCTCAATGCGGTTCAAAAAATCAAGAAGGTTGGACACACCACTGCATTCATGCCGGTGTTGTTTAAGTGCATTGAAATTCAAAGAATTAGCAAATCATAGCATGTTGCAGCAAAAGTAATCGCCAGAAATGTAGCTATCAAATTATTAACTTTCTATTTTATTCTGTTTTTTCGATGAATCTACATTTTTTGTGTTGAATTTCAGAGATGGGGTAAAAATATAAAACAAAACTGGTGAAAGTCTTATTAAAAGGTCTGTTTTATGAAATGTCTTATCAAAAACAATTTTTGTAATTTTAAGCATACTTAAATAGAAGATAAATTTCCATTATCATCATTATTGTGTTCCTGCTTAGAAAATATTACTTTGTTTTAATCATGAGAACTAATTCTAACAGTTTCAAAAAAATGTCATTTTTGTTTCATACCTTTTAAAATAATAAGTAAATCAAAAACACTTTCTGATTTTTTTTGTACAGTAAAAAATCCAGAGAAGAAAACCAAATTAAGATGTGTTGCAAAAATTTTTCGAAAGTTTTTTTTTATTCAAATTTAAGATGAAGTTTAAATTAAGTCATAGATGCAGCTACAAAGTAGAAAGTTAATTGCAACATGTGAAAAAATTTAAATGTAATACATCAATTTAAACATATATAAACATATTTTTTTCAGTTTAGCATGGAGTCGCTTTTAAGATGCAAATTTAATGAATACAGCAAAATACATTATTACTGAAACTACTAAAATGTACTTCGGAAGCAGGTTTCTAAAAACTTAATATAAACTTGCTCGTAGTTTTTTGTGCTGCGAAAGAAAATATCAGAATGCTTATCAAGCGTGTAACATAGAGTTTGTATATATCTAATAAATATTGAACCTGCTTTTACTTTAGTTAATATACATAATACAATGAAATTGTGCAGTAAATTGGAATTAAAAGCAATCAGAATTTCTTTCGGAAAATCTTATGAACATATTAGAAGAGATAGTAATTTATAAATATTGCTTAAGCATAAAATTATGTATATGAATTTAACATAAATTTTTGAAGGAAAGAATATGTATATCGCTTATATTAATGAGATTTGCTGAAATATGTTGAAGAAATGTCGTTCCATGAATTCAATGCAACTGCATTAAAAATATAATTTAATGTCTTATTAGTAAGAAAGCATAAATTTTCGAAATTTTATTGCATGTTATATTTTTGTATGATGACATTAAGAATATGTTGAACTAATTTGTTTGAATAAATTATTTAAATTATTTTTATAAGGACGATTATTAAGAAAAATGTTTCCGTAACGTTCTAAGATTTTATTTGCGTTATTTTAACTTCTCGTTGACTGTTACTAGTGACAAGTTATAATGTAAGTATAATGTAATTTCTATTCAACTAACGATTTGAGGATTTCAAATGAAATTGGTTGAATTGAAAATGTCATTCAATAAATGAAATATAATGTATGAAGATTAGATTAAATTTACTAATGTCTAATGAAGAGGTTTCAAGAATTGCATTTTAAAACATTTAAAATTTAACACTGAAGTTAGTTTGGTGGTAGTAGAGATAGTGAGATAGAGTCAGAAATGTGAGACATGTGTATCAGACTTGAGTTGAGTAAGAGATCACAGTAACCTAGTGATCATGGTAGCAAGTTCAGGGCTGGCATATTTTTCATTGTGTCATGGGTTCGAATCTTTATGCCGCTATCAACCCGTCATGGAGAGGCTGATGCTTGTTAAATTTGTTAATTTTCCTTGTCCTTCCGTGGCCTGAAAGGAAGACTTCATAGTGTGGAATTTGTAGAGGGAAGCGCCAGGTTAGATATAGTCCTCGTCACTTGATCGAGATTCTAAATTAAGAGGTTTGACACCAATATACCTTGTGTTACTTGAAAGAGCGAAGTTAATAAATGCTCATTGAAACTGCGTCGAGTAGCATCTTCAGTGTGATGTTTTTCCAGCCCATTGGGGATAGTGTTCCTACCACGTGGTGGGGAAGGTCAGTTGACCTTAAGTGACGGAGACGTTCGGATTCAAAGAAACCTTTTCCAGTAGTTCTTTTTAAAATGCTCTTAGCAATTAGGTGAAAAGGAAATCCCCCTTCGGGCTGGTTATTATTCGCTTTGTACCTTTTCAACTTGAAGTCGTAGACTGTCTCTAATTGAGATGGTGGGCCTATTTTGATGCGGGTATTGCAGCCTGTATATCCCTCATTGCTATTTTTGTCCGGTTGTCTTAGACACTTAAATGCAAGTTTTTGTGTAAGGGGTACATTCAGCCAGTAGTCTGAAGCTAAGATGTCGTCTAGTGTTCAAGTCTTAGATCACTAATTCGTCGGTTGTGAACTCTTTCCACGAAAGGTTTGAATTTGGTGCCTCACTTTTGGGGGGCTTAGAGTTTTAGGAGTGATCACAAAGAGGGTGCTATGAAAGATCAAGGAATTTAACCATCATCTATCAATCTTCTGATGACTCTTGTCCGATTAATTTAGTAAAGCGAAACTAAATTATTACATTAAACGTCAAATGAGATGTTTAATGAAATAATTAATGTAATTCTTTCCACAGATGGAGCAGAATAGGGTTTTCCTTGTGAATATTCATAGAATTCATAAATAAACTGCTTTTGCTATCATTACTGTTTAACATTCTATTCATTCG
>BMAW01085759.1:0-23014 GCA_019974015.1 Nephila pilipes
TCATAGATAAATGTCTCTCTTAACACTAATTCATAAATCTTCTTGTATCATGGATAAATATTTCTCTTAACATAAATGTTTCTCGTTAAGAACATTTCATAGAATATGTTCTTATTCCTAGAAAATAAGACCAAATCTTATATCAATTGTTGCTTCAAAAGAGACTTTAGAGCTTATTTTCAGTGAATGTATCTTATTTTTGATGCATATTAATTTAACTTTATTCATGTTCAAGAATCATATTTATTTACGAATTTCTGCACAAAAGCATTTATTTAACATAGCCATGTCTGTCTTCTCGACATAGGCTTAAAGTGCTGAACCTCAAATCTCTGAATTTTTTGGGACTCGATTTCTTGTAAAATCATTCGCTTGAACCTTCGCTTGTCTAGAAATAGAACCTCTCCTCGAATGAGCTATTCCTGTCTATGAAGCTCGTAAAGCGTTAACAACGTTGTAGTTCATTATTTTATCCTATTAATTCTTCGCTCATGTATCGAATTCTCACTGCTTAAGCGTCACAATATTTCCATTCCGTTTATAGTTTCGTAAAATTGAGAAAACGCAACTTATTTGGAGCCTCGGGAATTCTAAAAAATTGTTCAACCTCGTGCCGGCAAAAAGTATTGTGCCTATCTGGCTGACGATCTTAACATTGACCTATATTTGGGATAGGATATATTACAAGCATCCTAATAGTCATGCTAGGTTTTATTTTTTAATACGTTTTATTGTCGAAAACTTCCATCGTCAAAAAATAGTCAAATCACTTCTTCTGTAGACACGTTTTAGTCTTAAAGAAGCTGATTTCTTTGATCGTCCTTGAGATTCATACAACAAGATAAATTGAGTGATTTTGACAGTAAATATACTAATATAATAGTATTCGTATAAATAATAGTATCCGTAAAATCTATGGATCAATGCTAAACCCGAAAAAAGAGCCTTTTTACGAGAGATATCGTAAAGTTTTAATTGTTGTTAAATCTAATAATATATTATACGAGAAGGTATAGAAAAGATTTAATTATTACTAAGAAATAACCGAGATGTATCAGGATAAAGTTTATGCTGCAAATTTATTTATCTTTATATACAGAACGTTGTAAATTGCTCCAATTAATGTTGTACTATTTGGTTTTAGGAAGCCACAGATTGAAGTCACCCACACATACAGTATGGAGAAGATAATCAATCTGTTGAGTTCTTACAATGATGGCCTTCGTAAGACCAAGAAACGCACAGAGAAATGTATAACTCTGGAGGGTGACTAAATGGAGAAGTCTTAAGAATAATAAATAAAAATTCAGTTTTTATTCGAATCATTTTTATTAATAATTAAAGCTTTACGATATCCCAGGATGATACTTAAAACCTTATGATAATCTTAGTTACTTCTATATACGCCTTCCTGAAATCTAACTAGTCGAAAAGAATAGCTGTAACATTATGTACAAAAGGATTAATTAATGTTAAGAATGAATTTTACTCAAATATGTCTCAGTCATTTCTTCGTAATAATCAAAACTTTACGATACCCCCCTAATATATGGATTTGAGCGATATAGTGCTACATGTAGTCTCATATATCCTAAATAAACCCTTCATTTATTTCCAATGGTAATTCGTTTCTTTTTTAATATATATTACGTAGAATGGTTTCGTCACATTCAAATAGCTCCTTTAATTGGAAGCTAATTTCACTACTTTTTTTAAAAAAATTTAAATATATCCAGATACCAAATTTTTTTCACTTCATAAATTTTATTAATATCTTTTATTACTTAGTATCAAATCAATCATAGTTTAACCACTATACTTTCTTGTCTAATTTTTCCATTTACCTTTACGGGAATGCTATTTAAAGCATTTTACTTTTGTTTACGATGCTTTTTGCACTAAAGCAATCACTGGGTTTTTTTTTTCTTTCTATTTATTAAATTACAAATATGCTTTCTTTTTGAAGCAATCAACACAATTTCAATCAACTCTTTTTTTTTTTCAAATATATAATCATTTTTCAGTCTAAACATTAATGCAACTTGTAACAATTTCTCTGGATATTAGCAATAAACAATTATTCTCTTTCTAGTCGCAGGCCAGACAAACTTTGATTTATTTGGTTAACAAGTTTAACAGATTGAACTCGAAAAATTGTAGAATTAAAAACTGCTTTGAAACAAAACCTTTTACGAACACAAAATGAACTAAGTTAATCAAGAATCCATGAAACAAAATTACATTTATCAAATCTTCTGTCTTTCAATGTAGCACAAGTTACAAAAATAATCTCAAACTAGTTGATAATGTCAAAGTTTTTCTCATTTTAATTAAAGTTGTTCCAGAGAATCACCAAATCTATAATTTTTGTAGGATTAAATGTGACAGGTATTGTTTAGAAAAATTGTTTTTAATTAATGAAAAATTTCAGAATTTTCTATTTGTATCTATTGAAAAAGGTGAATATAAACTTAATTTGCGTCTTTTCAGAATATTTCATTAGTTTTCAATCCTTGTAAACTTTTTGTTTAGTTATGTAAAGAAAGGAAAAGTAACAAATAAATTACAAAAGCAAAAGAAAGTAAAACCGTTTTAATATTAAGGTACTTAATATGAACTGATAGTTAAAATTACTTTGTTTAACTAAGGAATTGAAAGTGAAATGAGTAACAACAAGTAATATAATTATATTATTCCATTAAAATACTTAAATTAATGTATTTTTAGGAAAAAAATTCAGTAAAAGTAAACTAATAACAAGTATCTCAATTTTTGTATTAAAGTTTTTAACAATAAAATCAATATTGTAAAAGTTAATAAGTAAAATTAAGCAAAAAGTTTATTCTATATTAAAACTTGTCTCATGTTAAGAAGAGGAATTCGTTTTCTACTTATATAAGGGTCACCCAAACGAAAGTGGGACTATCACGTATGTTTTATCACTTGAAGAGGCAGAACGCTATGCATGCGCCAAATTTTAAAGTCAATTCCTTCTTAAGTCAACAAAAAAAATATTATTTTAGTTACTTTTTATTAAATAATTACAATTAATATAAATATGTATATACATATGACAGAATCGCAATATTAAGTGGCAAAAGAATTTTTTTTTCCGGCGATCTACACGCTTCGTCACTGAAGGTATTTATTCCTAAATTTATATCCTGCTAAATATCTTATATAAGAAAAAAAAATTTTCACCCAGATAAAACTAAAATTAATTATTTGAAAATCAAATAAAAAAAAATTATGCTTCGACGAGATGCGATCCGAAGGCATAAAGATTCTACGCCGACGCTCTACCAAATTTGCCATTGCAAGACAAATGACTTAGTAGAAACATTGACTTGTTTCTTAATTCATCAGGTAATTTAAATGGTTGGGATGCAGTTTAGGCCAACCACCCTTGGAAACAGGAATTATTTGGCGGTATTTGTCAAATGTGGCTACCCTGGTGTTCTTCGCGGACTTAACGTTCAGCCAAAAAAAATCGCCAAGTTTGGCAATTTTTGAAATCGCGCCAAGTGGTTGGGCTAACTGCATTTCCCCTAATTAAATTTAATTAAAATTTGAAAAACTGTATTATTATCAAGTGTCATCCACTACAAGTTTAAAAAAATGTATATGAACTTGAATGGATGAATAAAAAGTATTTTATAAACGATTGAAAATTTTAACAAGATATATATATATATGGAGAGTGTGAGCTAATAGTAGGAATTTAAAAAACTACTACAGTGGAAAATCTAATGAGGCAGAATCGGTGAATACTCGATCAAGAAAATATCAGATCCGCCTATTAGCAAAGGAACTAATCGCACGCGCTTCTCCACGAAAGCTGACGTAACCTACTATTGCGCCGCATACAAAAATTAAAAACAGCAATCAAGAATATTTGCCGTTGATTGTTGTCCAAAGGAATTATTCTGTTCATGACAATTTCCAACTTCATGTGGTTTCTGCGTGCAAAGATATATTGTCGCTATTTCGATGGAAATTCATCAAACATCTCCTCAACTTCTCAACATGCGACTGCAAAACATTGATTTTTTTTACCTTGCGATTTTCATGTCTTTAGTCCTCTCAGAAAAATCCTAGAAAGACGAAAATTCGATAATGACAATGCAGCTCAAATCACCATTCAAAAATAACTGAGATAATCATGGAGGGCCTTAATACAGGTATTCATTATCTCATGGGTGGCTAGAACACCTATATTAATCTGCAAAGTAGCTATATGTTCCTTATGTAATATTCTTTATTTTGTACACTCAACATACTGTATACTTGATGAAAGTGACATTTATGTGAGAGTATTTGAGTCTGAACTGTGCAAGTATGAGTGAACGAATCAAAGAAATACTTAACTTTGCCAATGAATTATACTCCTATGCGATTTAACAAATTATCAATCGTTCTTGAATAATCGATTTACTTTAATTATAGTTTATAACGAATATTCTTGCTTATACTAATTAATTTTAATTTTACATGTTCATAATTTTTAAATGCATTATAATCTATAATATTTTACATTAAAATGCTAGATTGATATCTATTTTTTTAGCCATCAATGTCTTTTTTCTTCTAGTATTCTAAGCATTATTCAAGTTGTATTTATTAGAGTTTTGTAATAGATATAAATTTTATTCAATGTACTCGAAAAAAATAATACCTTTATACACTTTCTACCTTTTATATAAATTAAATTGATAAAATTCTGAAGATATGCGCAGTTTTAAAAAAGAAAAATCAAAGTTTGTGTTATCCTGTATTTTTCATACCTATCCCGCTTGCCTTTCTTCTCTCTGACCAGTAAAATAATTATGAAGAATATCACTTACAAAACTTATTATAATTTACACTTATTATCAAAAATAAATTCTCGTAATTTAATGAATCCATGATAACCTAACGACTTAGTTTTCTAAAAGTGCGGATTAGTGATTTGATATCACCAATAACTGCCTTGTAAAATTATGATGCTTGCAAAATATACTATTTAATTCTTTTTCTAACTATACTATTTAATAACCCTTAAGGTCAAAATAAAAATAGGGATAGTATGATTGTAATTTTAGTGCCATTATCTCCATTTGACATGATTCAAAGTGAGAAAATTTGTTGTAAATTGATTGCTTTAAACGGGGAAAGCATACTAATATTACTTAGATGGAACTGTTCATTTTTCCAGAAAAATGGGGGGGAAATTTAAGTAAACTGGCAAATGAAAAAGCAAGCAAATTATTCTTTTTATTTCACACTTTAATGATCGTACAGTTGTCACACAAAAAATAGATCACCTTGATAACTCACAATTTTCATCACTACTTGACAAAAGGGTAACAATGCTAATGGCTCAAATGAAATGAAATTATGAAGTTAACGGATAAATTAATTAACATAATAAATAAATTTCTAAAAAAGAATTTTTCATTTCAGAATTCAATTTAAACAGAATTTGGTAGTTAATAGTCTAAATAGACTTAGTTCGAAATTTCGTTTGTATTCGAACTTCAATTCCAAAGATTATCAACAGAACCCATTGTAAACCAAATAAATTTGTACACATGCATGCTTAATCCATTATATTTATAGTTTTTAATTAATAAGTGGATCGATAATTAAGATTTAAAAATTGGTATATGGCCTTTCAAACTCTGCGATTTCCTATCTAATTTCAAAATTGAATTTTTCCTGTGCTAAAGGAGAAAATTGCATAAATTTTTAGACTGAAGGGTTACACAACATGATAATTCCAAAAGTATAAGAAATATATTATGTTACAATTCACTTTCTTTTCTTAACTATATTTAATAATTCATACTTTTCAAAATAATCATAGTTTTTCAATATACTTTTAGCTTTAGCATTGGATATAATATATGTCCTTAGTCTTAAAACGCTTTTTAAAAAGCTCAACAGAAAAACTTTATTGACAAATGTTAGAATTACTCATTCAGAATTAAGAGACCAAATTTTTTTATCCCCGTTATTTAAAAACTTTCAAGCTGAATTTTGTGAAATTGGAAATGCAAAACTGATGTTTTTTAAAATTTGAGATTAGATACAGAAAAAATTCGTCATCAACAATTGGAAAATCATTTTCCCGAAGTTAACTAATTAAATTAACTGTGTTAATTAATTAATCAATTAATATTATAATTTAGTTTCTTGTAAAACATTAAAACCGGTATCAATTTTGTCCAGTAGAGTTGAAAATTGAGTAAGTTATTACGAAGTCCTTTTTTTGACTAAAATACATACCAAGAGCAAAAATGAGTATGGTTTGTCTTGTTGGTTTTAACACAAATTAAGTTTTTATTTCCAAGAGTGATATCCCATATATTTCTGAAATGTTTATCATCATTGTCCTAGTAATAGCTAAGTACTTAATGCGTCATCACTTTCTTTTTAAAGTTTATAGAGCAAGTTTTGCTAATCCATACTGCTAAGTGGATGTGTTATGTTTATCCATACTGCTAAGTGGACGTTTTATGTGGCTATTTTGCTTGTAACCTGCTGATTACGAGCCCAATAATCACACGCTAATACTTTCATTATTTGTTCACTATCATCTAATTTTCAAAATTGAAACCAGGCATTTTTTAGATGAACTCCATCCTTTAGAATGGAAAACTTAATCCAATATTATCTGATACCATTCTTAATTATTCAAATAAGAAATTCTTTCTAATGTGAATCTAAATTCATTTCTTTTTGATGCGTTTTTAAAATTACTAGTACTATTTCTTAGCATTTACCAATTTAATGATGAAAAAACAAGATCTGCTCTGTCTTTATTTTCATTTTACAACTGTGTTTATGATCCAATGATTAAATTACTTAAAGATAGCACATGGACAGAATAAAAACACTTTAAATCACTAAATTATCTCATTATAGTTCCTTAATTCGCTTGAATAATATTAGAAAAAACTAATTTCAAAAAAAGAGACATGATTAAATCCTTAGACTGAGATATCCTATATTTATTTAAATGTAAGGCCTAGCATCGACTCAATGTAATTAATTTGTGTTGTTTCATTTTTAATGGACCGAAATTCGTTACATCATTAAAAATTATTTCGCCTCTTCACTTTATCTAGACTTAGATATCAATCGTTGTAGCTGATTCAGAAAAATAACGAAAATGTACTTTATGTGAATCTAGTGAAAAGGGATTAGTTATCATTAGACTCTCTTTCGTAAAACAGCAAATAAAAAAATTTCTTTAATTTTTGTTTAGGATCTAAAGAAAAGTTTTTTAATTATTTTATTTTTTTGAATATATTTTCCTCTTCACATTTATGTATACCTTCAATTAGTTCCTAATCAACAGATAATGAAGTATATTAATTACCATATACCATAATAAACTAAATTGTATTTATGAATGGAGTCGTGTTATTTAGTAAATATAAAATTACATTTATTTCTTCGAAAATTTTAAAATACAAGAGAACTACGTTTTTTAACAAAAATATACACATAAGCGGATTGAATTTTTAAAATAAATATAATTTGATGTACTTTTTCGAACTATGGATATTACTGTTAATCCAAATATTTAAGAATTCTGAAAAATAGACCGTACACAACTTTTGAAACAATATTACACAAAAAAAAAATTCCTATTTGTAATGTAATAATACTATATTTATGTATACCTGAATAAAGAATTACTTAACTTCTTACAACAAATTAAATGAATGAATATTTATATAAATCTAGACTGCAGGTAATCAATTATTGCTTATTTATAAGCGTTAAGTTATTCGGAAAAAATTATTTGAATAAATTTTCAGAATAACATCCATGAGAAATGCTTTGAGTGATTAAATTGGCTTAAAATTTAAAATATTCGCAAAATAAAATGTTTCCAAAAACCAGAACATAAGGAAATTCACATGATTAAAATATATTCCTCTGAGAGGTTAGAACTTTGCAATCCATTTTGTATATAAATATATTATAAGTTTACATGATTTTATATTATTCTTTAAATCTAATCTTTGGTCGAAAGACTTTGCATGAAATATTCTCTGCTATATTTAAATAAAATATCACATGAATAGATTTCTCAATGGAATGTGAAAAAAAACACTTACAGTTATAATAATAATAATAATATAATATAAAGCTAATTAATTACTTTGAAAAAAAGCGATTGACATTTTCTAAAGTTTACATTAAATGCCGAGTTGAGAAGTAATTATTTGAGGACTACATAGAGGTGTATATATATATATATATAAACTGCTGTTTGTAGAAAATGCAACACCATGAAGGAATCATCAGAATCAAATGAAATTCGCAGCAAATGTCAATTATAGGATATTATGCAAATTAATAAAGTTTCAGAGCCATCGCGCGTGCGCGGCGCGCGCAGCGCCCTCTGAATTGATGCTGAAAGCGTATAAATAAAGTGCTGTAGCGGGACGTTGAAAAAAGTCTATGATTATTTGTTAGTGGCAAACGTTTAGTGAGACCTGAGTATGCCTCCACGACGGAAGAATAAGAAATTCAAGCAACTTACGGAGTTTGAACGAAGGAGGATAATCGGCCTTCGAGAAGGAGGATTTTCCTATCGCGCAATAGCAGCTCGTATGCAGCGGAACAGTTCCACAGTGATGCGAGTTTGGAAGCAGTGGACCGACGAGCACCGAACAACTCGAAAAACAGGCACTGGACGACAGAAGGTGACGTCAGAGCGCGATGATCGACACCTGCTCCGCATGGCGGTGAATGATTGCACAGCTTCCTCCAGGCAGCTGGCAGCACGTTGGTCTACTGCTACAGGTGTACAATTGTCGGCTTCGTCAATTCGTCGTCGTCTGCTGCGCCGTGGATTGCGTGCAAGGGTGCCTTTATACAGGATTCCCCTCACGGCGAATCATCGACGGCTGCGTCGGCAGTGGGCTCTTGAGCACAGAGACAGGCGAGCTGATTGGCACCAAGTTGTCTTTTCAGATGAATCACGCTTCAATTTGTGGACCCATGATGGCCGTGTTCGTGTTAGACGTTATGCCGGTCAACGCTGCCTTCCTGAGTGTATTATTGAACGACATAGTGGTCGAACACCCGGAGTTATGGTCTGGGGTGCGATTTCGTATTATGGACGATCCAATTTGATACGAATTGAGGGTAATCTCAATAGCAACAGGTACGTCCATGAAGTGCTACAGCCCGAAGTCGTTCCTTTCCTTCAAGGCATCCCTGGAGCTATCTTTCAGCAGGATAATGCACGCCCACATGTTGCGCGGACTGTTCGAGACTTCTGTTCAGCACAACGCATGCAACTTCTTCCTTGGCCTGCTTATTCACCGGATATGTCGCCTATTGAGCACGTGTGGGATATGGTTGGTCGGCGTCTCGCTCGTGATCCGCGTCCTGCAGTTTCCAAAGACGAACTTTGGTTGCGCATACAAGCGATATGGAATTCTCTTCCTCAAGCAGATATTCAACATCTGTTTGACTCCATGCCACGTCGTATAGCAGCACTTATTGCAGCGCATGGTGGCTGCACCAAATACTGATTTCGGACGCTTAATTTGTTTCTTTTGTTTTGAAAATTTCATCATTTATTTGTATCAGTACAAGTCGTTTCTGCATTAAATTTCATTTGATTCTGATGATTCTTTCATGGTGTTGCATCATACATATACATATAACGAAATCAACATGAATCACCATTGTTCTCGATCGCCCCAGTGTGTGCGTGCGTGTGTGCGTGCGTGCGTGTGTGTGTGCGTGTGTGCGTGTGTGCGTGTGTGCGTGTGTGTGTGTGTGCGTGCGGTGTGTGTGTGTGCGGTGTGCGGTTGGCATGATCGACGCGCGCACGTGTACCAGTCTCAGTTTCGAACATATTTTAGATCGCCAATATGTCTCCTGAACATATCCCTCACGTGCTATTTAGGATTCAGATCAGATGAAGAAGCTAAAATAATGGCACGCGCTTTCAGATATCTATGCGCTAGATATTTGCCATTTCAAAGAAAAATCGACCAGGCTCGACCGGTGATAAGAAACGTTAACATCCTTAAATATGAGGTCAGCTCGACAGTGCCTCGAAACAAGTGAACATAAGATTCAAGAACTCCGTCTCTTCATCTTTTAGAATTCACATACTTCGTCAGAAAGTTATAAATTCGGTTTGGTCGTCCACAATGATGCCTCCCCAAAGCATGATTTCCCCTTGAAGGAAAACGATGTTATTCCATGATGTTTCTTGAGTGAAAACAAAATCCACGTTCTTACCATATAGGAGGGTGGTTCAAAAAAAGCTTGTATTTGAAGACAGAGGGCATCATTCAGGTAAATTGTTGTTACCATTGGATGCTGCCATCGGTTTAACAAAGCCTAAACAAATTTAACATTGATTCATATGTTAGTTTAGATTTGGAAGTCATTTACCGTCAAATCAAAATTTGACTGCTGCCACGTCGAGTTGTCGACTTCATTTAGCAAAGAGTTGTAACCGTCAAGGAGACCTATATTCCTGAAACAAAGCAACAATCAAAACAATGGGTTGCTTCAAGTGAAGCTGCTCCAAAGATAGTGAGAATGATTTCATTGACCTGAAATTAGATGCTATGAGAACCATATCTTGGAATTTCTGAAGACTTAGTGAACAAGTTAGTTGATGAAAATCAATGTTCAGATAACTCTTAGAGCGAGATTCATCAATGAACATCACATTTCCGACTGTCCTAAAATCCCCAGTACACATGATTCAAATTCCAGTTTAAGCCACTCTCTTTATGGAAAGATATGAGGGGAATGAATACCTCAAGTTATCCAGCATAGAGACCAACCAACAAGACTATAATATCCTTAAGTAGTTTGTCTCAACGTTTGTACTTCTACGGTGGCTGTTAGAGCTGAACTCAGTTCTCTGACTGAACTGTTTGACGTTTCTCAGTTATTGCTAGATATCATTCTTGGCGAACTGTTGTGACCCATGGCTGATCTGATAATTGTCATAGGTTAACATTTCCCGTCCTTTGGAACATCCGACATAATCTTGAAATTACACATGGAGGCACATTCAGAATTCGAAACACTCTGGTTTGTAATCGTCCAGATTCAAGCATTCCAACGATTCATCCTTTCGCAAACATGTCCAGTTTTCCTCGATGGGCCATCATTCGTTCTGTTAAATCGTCAACAATTTTCCTTCGCACGTGAATAGCACGAAACTTGTCTCAATTGCATGTGCTGAGTGACTCGGTTTATGGCGTTCCGACTTGCGCAAATGCTTTTCTGCATACAGACGTCGACTGATTTTATAACTTATTTACATCAAGACAAAATATCATTTTCAACAGATTATTTACGTTGAACGGGGGTGATGAGATTGTACATCCCGAATCTACACTAGTTTGCTCTTACGCAAAGGACTGGTTTGTCTAGGGGAATAATTCCATTACAGGAATCTGTGATGACTTCGTATCAATTCAATGACGATGCTTGAAATATATATTAGGAGTAAACAGTTCTTCTGAGACAGATAGAAGGCGGCCTAATTAATTTTATCGCATATCGGCGATAAGCGTTGGAACGCGCTTTGGAGTTCGGAGTTCACCTTCAACGAGGAAAATGAGAAGAAGAAGAGAAGTGGAAAAAGGGAAAGAACAGAGAGCGAGAACGAAATGTTGCTCAGTTTCGTTCAGGAACAGGTGGTGTTGCATTAGCTATCACATGACGCTGATTCGTGGTGCCATCTATCGAGTAACTGAGGAACTGGTTTTACAGTACATTGGAAAATACAATTAATTCTTTGATAATTAGGTAGAAAATCCTACATTAAAATATATATATATATATACACTAGGAATACCGTAAACTTTTAATTATTAACAAGAAATATCCGTGTTGTCCCTATAAAATTTATTCCGTATTTTAACTGAATGAATTATTGGGAAAATAATAGAATTCCCAAAAAATAAGGTTTTTAGTCAGTAAGGGAATAATGATAAAATTCCCTGAATATTATTCTTAGACCACTCATCGATAGAAAGACGAGTGCATTATTACATTAAATCAGGTTATACTTCAAATTTCTTTCCGCTGTTGTTTGATTTTCTTGGTGGCATTAGTAAAGTTACACAATTGAAAATAAAAATTCATTGTAAATTGACAATGACAGTAAAATTATATGAAAATTATTTACTTTGAAAAAGTATTTACTTATTCATATTTTAACTCAATTTCATTAAACTGTTATTCAGTCCTCTAGTCCAATTGAATCGTTTTACAATAACTGCATAAAATATATTTAATATAACAGAATAATATAAAAATTAAATTAAGCAAAAAAAATTTTAAATGTTATCATAAGAACGAAATGCTAAAAAATAGCAGTTTAATCAACTAAATGTAGTACTACAGGTTTTAAAATTATAATGTCCTTTTACATATTCATGTTCTATCTAAAAATAAGATTTTATCTATTCGTGTAATGTCTTCATTTTATTTGGACATTTTTTTTGAAAGGCATAACATAGTCACAAAGAAATTAATTTAATATATAATAATATTGTCGGAAGTTATAAAAAAATCTGCTTGAGATAAAAAAAAAAAAAAAAAAAAAGAGTATTATTTTTGCATTATTCTCTCATCACTAAGAATCCTCATATATTTTTAAATTTATCTTATGTAGTGCTATTGAGAAAAAAATATAAATTGCGTACATTCAATCTACATTTGTTACAATACCCTATTATGCCACAAGAGCAATAAGATTGCAGCAAATGAGCATTAATTTACTGAAGAATGCCATTACAAAGAATCTCAAAACTGAACTAATTATCTACTGAAAATAATTCCTGCCGTCTCTTTTCCACAACTTAAATGAAGCGACCTCGTTACATCTCTGACGTTATGCACGGAAATTAAATCGATTGTTGTCTTGAGCTATCATTTTGTTTCAAAGAAAAAGACTTAAGGCAGTCTTCGCCTAATTCCAAAGAATTCGATGGATAATTGGAACACATTTTCAGATAGAAACTTGTTCCAGTTTTCATGAAACTTTGTAACGTTGTAAGACATATATCTATTTATAACATAATACTCTTAAAATTCAGGAGCATTTTAGAAGCCAGATATTTTTCACTTTTGTAAATTTCAAAACTCTTTATGCATAGCAGTATAGGAGACGAATTATGAAACATATTTTACTCCAGAAAAAAAAGAGTTTCATTCAGATATAAATGAGTAATATTTTGAAAAATTCTACTCTTTAAAAGACAGCTTAGTCAAAACATAAAATTAATGTTGCAGCATTTTATTATCAGAAAAACTGTTCTAATATTGGGTCTTATTCATTAACATGATGCTAAGACAGCCTTAACATACAAGAGGGATTATTTTAGATAATTTTAATTTATATATATAAAATAAATAATGTAATATAATAAATAAATAAATAATAAAATTTAGATAAATTTAAGGTCTCAGTTAAAAAATTTGATTTCTAAGCACTACAAAAGAAGCCTATAAATAATTACTTTAAAGAAGGTGAGTATATACTTTGTAGTTGTATCATCTGCTAACTAAATCCAAAAAAGGGTGATTTCTATATATAAATGTGTGCATTATCTCAAACCATTGTAGCCTTACAACCCCCTACCACACATTTCTTTATTCTAATTTGGAAATGTTAGTTGATGAAAGTGATAAGTTGTGTCTTGAAATGTTATTTACTCGTAATTTAAACTAAAGCTAATGGATGATGTTAGAAATTTATGAAAAGTTTGATACGTCTATCTGAATAAAATATGTTTATTTAAAATAATATGAGGTAAAAAGAAGAGAAATGCTTATAGATGACCAGGATTATCTGCAGTCGAAAAACATACAATATTTGCAGTTGTAGATGCGTTCTTATGAATCAAAATAGGAAATAAGAGCGTTACTTTTAATGATTTCACCACAATCATTAGACTTAATTTTGTCGTTAAGTAAAAACTGCTAACCAATTTATATTTTTAATGGGAATGTTCTAAGTTTTATTTCAATCAGGATTTTTGCATAAGTACTTAAGGCGTTAAATTTAACAATGTTGTGTGTGTATCACTTAGTCAGTATAAATTATCAATCAATTTTTGTTAATGTATTTATTGATCACTTTTTTTTAAAAAAAAAATTAATTTGTATCTTAATAAATATTTTTATCACGTTTGTTTGTTCATTCTATGAATATTCCTTTAAAAAATACGCATTCTGGTTATAAAGCGGCGATAATACAAGAATACCATGAATGTGAAATGAAGCAGCTAATATGGTAATGAGGTGTGACTGTGATGAAAAGCAACGACTAATCAGTAAAGAAGGGAACATAATGCACAGCAGTGTCTGTACAATTTATGAAACTGAAAGCATGTTTTACATAATAAAAAAGATGTAAATTTAAATTATATCATCTGGTCATAGAAGTAACATACGATGTCCTTAAAAGAAATGACAAAATTAAATTGGTTAAGTATGGAGCCATATCATAAGAGCATATTATTGACTGAATAATTTCCAAACAAATAATGCTGTTATGTATCACTAAAAGGAGTTCATCCAACTGACGGATACAGAGTAGACCACTGCGCTATAATAGCACAATTCATTTTGAATCATTCGCAAGTAAAGCAAACCAAATCAAAAATAATTAAAAGAGGCTATGGAGACAAATACACACTGGAATTAAAATCACTTCTTAGCTATAGTAGCCAACTTAAGAAATTCCAGTTGGGGCCAGAAGCGTCTCCACCTTCAGGTGGTTAGAACTTCGTTATCAAGTGATCTCATCTCCTTGCCGTTCCATTTCTTCATCTTGGCCATCTATCAGTTATGGTTACAGAGCCTCGGTTGTGGCTTTACTAGGCAGTTGTCTCAGTGGCACAATAGTAAACAAGATTTGATTATACCATCGGATTTCTATTGTATTCAATTCCGCAAAATAATCCCTTTACTATGAGAGATTAGGAAACTGTTTACTATTTTGGAACTATGTGGATCTGACTGTGTTGAAAATATACAATAGTTTTCTCAGAAAATGAAAAGATGAGAGTAATATACAATATATACATTTATTTTGCTACAACTGTGATACAAAAAAATTCTACAGCAACATTTATAAATTTCCTTCCCCTTGCAACAAATGCTAAACAACTTATTTAAAACAAGTAACGAAGAATAATATTCTGTACATCTCTCTCTCTCTCTCTCTCTCTCTATATATATATATATATATATATATATATATATATACTGAAAATTTATGAAAGAAAAATTTAAAATATTTAAAAAGACAAAAATCCAGAAAGAAATGTAACATTGAAAGAAAAATAAATGAAAATATGGAACCCAGCAAGTCAAAAAGCAATATCGGGCTGAGGACCGATTAAGCGGGGTTAAACTAGTTTAATGGTACCAACCTTCCCCCTTTGCGACATGGTAGGCTGAATTAGGAAATCCAAATTGCAAAAGAGTTCATGATTAAAAGATGCAAACAAATTCAGCGATAAAATCTACAAAAATAAAATCTATAATTCCTGGTAGGCTGAATTGGGAAATCCAAATTACAAAAGAGTTCAATGATTAAAAAATGCAAAAAATTTCAACGATAAAATTTACAAAATAAAATCTATCATTCTAAAAATTATCAACAGATCAAAATATAAAAATTACTTACAAAATTCAAAGAAATGAAGATTCAAATATGTGAGTAGTAAGACGGAATTTTCTTTAAGCTTTAAGATATATATCACATACTCAAAATGAAAAAATATAACACATCATCACCATATAAATTGAAAAAAGATTTAAATCATTGTTTAATTGGTAATAAAATATAAAAGGATGCAAACAATTGGTTGGTAATAAGTTGTATGGTAAAGGAGTATAACGGTCCAGAGAGTGAGTAAAAATGTAAGCTGTGTAAATGTAAATAAATAAATTCTTCACGGCTAGACCACTAACAAGCCGACTTTGTGGACCTATTGTTGTGTGGTGGATTTGAAATTGGATCACGATTCACAAAGATGTTTAATATATTTGTGATGTATATAAGTATTTAAGAAATTTATTGGATAATCATGATCTAAACAGTTGTTGAAGAATTTTTTAATGTTATTAAATTTGTCTATTTTATGTATGGTTAATTTGTTATTACGTAATAAAAAGCCCAATAAAATATTCCTATAAATGGATCTGTGTAGATCAGTGCTCCGCAACCGATGTGCCGCGGCATACTGGTGTGTCATGAACCAGATACAGGTGTGCCGCGGTCAAATACATTGTATTTGACATTTTACAATTTTTCATCGAGTATTTTATACACAATGACAATTTTTTTTTCATAATGTCTATTTTTCTAAATATACTATAGAATAATTATTATAACTAAATAATTATTCAATGGTCCCCTGGTGAGAACAGTTGAAAACTGCACAGTGTGTTGTGTAAACACCAAGGCCCACTAAATTAATCATAGATAAAGCAAAATGACCGTTATACGCGTCGTTGAAGACTCATGCGCATGTGTTATTTGCATTTGCGCGTGGTACATCACGTTCACTCGTATGTCATTGTTGTTACTATTTTACAACACAAAGTTAAATAAACACATTTATACCACTAACGATAATTATTATTAATTACCTTACTGAATTATGTATGGTTAACGTTTTTCGTATAAAAATTTTTAAGTTTTATACCCCTTTAACATTTTCCCTTCGGCGGTACATATGCTGTACCATAAAAATTTTGTCCCTTGACTTCGGCTTCGGTACAGATGCTGTACTAAGCGATTGAGAGAATATTCTTCCCCCCCCCCCTTTTCTCAGAAGAAGTTCTCCGATGCCTTGTCACTCATTGTCGCTTTGTTTGTAATTGGGTGGGGAACTTTTTCGCCAATATTATCATTTGCGTGAGCATTTCAAATGGTTGGCGATGTTTCGGAACAACTTACAAGGCTAAAGATATTCTCCATTCGATAATTTTACGCTGTCCATAATAGAAGAATTTTTCTTTTCTCGGGTTTGTTTCTTAAATTTTAAAGAATGCCTCAGAAATATCTCACGCAAATGGAGATTGAAATTGTTATGAAGAATTTAGATGAAGAAAATTTTGATGATAGTGATTCAGAATGCGAAAAATTAGAAAATACCATTTTGGGAGATAATGTGGTTGATTTGGATACATCAGGGAATTTTGTTGAGAAAGCAGAAAAAGTTTATTTTCATAGAAAGAGGTCAATGGATCGGAAACGTAAAATGTATTACAATTTTTGGAAAAAGTCGGGTTAAAAGTTCATACCAGCAATTATAAATGCCAGCATGAATATTGCTGTTTTAAATACGTTTCTGATATTTAAGTCAAACTAAACTTCATCAAATTTCAGTTTAAAAGAATTTTGAATGAATTTAATAACATCTTTGATAAAAAAAATATAACTCATAAAATTTCTCAGCCTTCAGTGACACAAAAATTGAAAACAAAGGATACAAAATTTTCTCATTGGTCAATTGACGAAAAGAAAAAAAAGACGATGCGTATGTTGTGCTAAAAAGAATTTACAAAGAAGAACCACTATAATTTGTAAGGCATGCAACATGGCTCTTTGCACTGACCAGAACTGTTTTTGAAGAATATCACACAGTTTATTTAAAAATGACACTTCACAGAAATAACTGAAATGAAAAGATAAGAATAAAAAAAATAAATTGAACCGATGGAATTTCAATGGGCAGGGAAGTTAAATGGAGAACAAACAAAAAAAAAGGGCCTCTTTTAAGAGCCAAAAATTTTTAAAAGAAGAACTCACTCTTTTACATATTTAAAAAAAGCAATGCTTATAACAAATTTTTCTTTTTTTTTTAAATTTATGATTTCAGTTAAGCTTCGGGGCAAAAATTCTTCTAAAATTAAAATATAAATTCATGTTTTTTTCTTATGATTAAAATTCAGAAAAATATTTTTATCACAGCAAAAAATATTATAAATTATTTTTATTCGAAATTATAAGAAATTAGTTCAAAGTTTTGCCTCTGTTTGCTGTACTTTCGGAGCAGGTTATCTATGTGAATACAGAAACTTTTAATTTAAGAAATTTATTTACTAGACTTTCATAGTTATCATAAATTTCTTTATAATTATATTAATTAGTTATTCTTAAATACTAAATAATTTTAACGAACAAGAAAACATTTTGCAATTATTTGTGGAGATTTAGAAAAATTTACGAATGAAACAAATAGAAAAAGCTATTTTCACATATATGATTATTATTAAAATTCTCAATTACATAACTTTTTCTCTCTTTCACCTGAAATTCTGTTTTTTAAACTCTAGTAAAATATCTCTTTGAATTTTAGAATTTTCTTTTTAAAAAAATAAATTTTGCAAAATGAACGATACTCATAAAAACTAAAAAAGTATTTCAAAGCGTAAAGCTTGTAAAACCCATCCAATTAAAAGATGGAAAGGAGAATTTAGAAAAAATTATCGTGACATATGTAGCCAAATGTAGGAGCCATCTAACACTGTTTTGATTCCTGTCTAAAAATCGGCAACCCTTCCTCTCCTCCCATTGTATAATGAATACCTTAACAATGACTCATGGAGCATACTAAACATTCAAGTGGGGGGGGGTAAGAAATTGTCTCCTAAATTGAATAAGCAGCCGTACGGAAAGGAAATTTTCTCTCAATTCCAGCCGATTCGTAAAGGTTAAATATGGATAAATTTTTACGTCGGAAAGATTCGTCTTCACGTACAGATGATGAAGTACCCAGCACAATTGTTACAAAAAACCTAAAGAAGGTAGTGAAAAGAAAGTACGACTAAGACTACATTAAATATGGATTCTCATGGTGTGGTGACGAAACGGCACCAAGACCACAGTGCATCATTTGCGGCGATCAGCTATCAAACGAGTCAATGGTACCCAGTAAATTAAAGCGGCATCGATATTCAAGCCATCCTAGCTGCGCCAACAAAGACAAACAATATTTTAAGAGGTGCTTAGAACAAAATAAAAAAACAGAAGAAATTTATGAAATCGGCCGGAACAGTTACTGAAAAGGCATTAGAAGCTAGCTATCATGTTGCAAAATTAATTGCAAGTCAGAAGAAGCCACATACTGTCGGCGAAACACTTATTAAACCAGCATGCATGGAAATTGTTAGACTTATGCTTAGGCCCAATGAAGTTCAGGAAGTGAATAAAGTTTCGTTGTCTGCTGATACTGTTAAAGGACGTATTCACGATATGTCAAGCGATATTTTAGGAACACTGATTAAAAAACTGTTATCGGCTGAAAAATTTGTGCTTCAGATCGATGAAACAACTGATATTAAAAATAAAGCACAGCTGATAGCTATTGTACGTTACGTTGACGAGGACATTATTAAAGAACATTATTTATTTTGTAAGGAGGTTCCAGAGCGAACTACCAGTGAAGAAATTTTTCGAGTAACCGATGATTTCTTCAAAATATGTAATATTCAATGGAGCAACTGCATTGCTGTTTGCACGGATGGCGCTGCGGCAATGATGGGTCGTAAAAAAGGTTTTGTCTTTTGTGTAAAACGAAAAAATCGGACGGTACAATTTACACACTGCTGCATACATCGCGAAGCATTGATGGTCAAGAATTTGCCGGAAGAACTTTTGAACACGATGAATGAATGCATTAAAATCATAAACTTAATTAAATCAAGAGCCATAAATTCGCGAATTTTTGGATTACTTTGTGCAGAAATGGGAGCCGAATACGAATCCTTATTATTTTATACAGAAATTCGTTGGTTATCCCGAGGCAAAGTTTTGGCTAGATTACTTGAGCTTCGTCACGAGGTGCGTGAATTTCTTTTAACACAGAATATGCTCGAAATATGCCAGCACCTCGATGATGATTACTGGATAGCCAAACTTGCATACATAGCTGATATGTTCGAGCATTTGAATGAACTTAATAAAAAAATGCAAGGTCGAAATGAGAATATTTTGACGTGCTCCGACAAATTATAAGGATTTATTAAGAAACTCTAACTTTGGCAGAAAGAGTTGTAAAAAGGATGTTTGGAAATGTACCAAAGGACCAATCATATTACAATTGAAAACAACCAATTAATTGTGGATCTGGCCCAACAACATTTAAGTATGCTTCAGCAGAAATGTGATCAATATTTTTATTCCATTAATATGGAACAATACGATTGGATTCGAAATCCTTTTGCAACCAATGCAATAAATTCTACGGAAGCACTACCTCTAAAAATTCGAGAGGAATTTACAGATTTGAATAATGACATGACTTTAAAATTATACTTCTCCGAAGTTCCATTAGATGTTTTCTGGATTTACGTTAAAAAAGAATATCCTCTCATTTCCTACAAAGCAATTTTAACATTACTTCCATTTTCGACGACATATTTATGTGAGCAAAGTTTTTCAACTCTTGTATTAATTAAAAATGATAAGCGGTCATGCTTAAAAGATCTTGACCAAGAATTTCGGGTTGTGTTGTCAAATATTGAGCCGAATATAAAACTTTTGTGTTCATTGAAACAAGCGCAGGTATCACATTTTTAATTATTATGATTGCGTAGAAATAAATATGTTATGGTTTTATGTATGTATACTTTTCAAATAAAAAACAAACATTTATTGTAAAATTTGTGTATCAATTAATACCTATATACTTTAGCTTTTGGTGTGCCACAGAATTCTGGAAAGAATTTTGGTGCGTCGTAGGTGAGAAAAGGTTGCGGAGCACTGGTGTAGATTACTGTTCCAAAAAGGTATTTTAATTACATGGAATTTGAATCTCTCTCTTTTATAAAAAATATTACTAATAAGTCTATTGTCAACTATTTGCAAATCGAGATCTAAAAATTCTTCTGTATTTGAATTAAGATTAGTTTTTAATAATTTGAGGTAATTAGGGTAAAATGAAATATTTGGTTTAAAATCCTCAGTTTTACCTAAAATAATTAGATCATCTATGTAACGAAAAAGAAAGTAAGAATCATTGTCAATCTGTTTTAATTCATAAAAATGTAAATAAAAATTGGCCAGACAATTACTAGCTGGACCTCCCTGAGGAAGACCCTGAATTTGTTTATAGAGATTCTGACCAAAAATTATAAAATTCTCTTGTAATACAAGTTTAACGAGAGTATTGAATTTTTCCTGTTTTATCGTTTGATTAAAATGATATTTATTGTATAAAATTGTAAGAACCTTAATTAAATCTTGAATATCTATTGAGTTAAAAAGGTCTTCAAAATCATATCCATGTATAGAGAATACCTCTTGTTCCTTCATGTTTTTGACAATTTCAAAACTATTTTTAATAATAGTGGTATTTTCAATATTTTCAATAGATTTTTGAAGAATGTATTGAAGAAGTTTGCCAGATTTAGTGATATAGGTGTTATATCCATTCGTAATACTTCGAAATTTTACAGGATTTTTGTGAAATTTTGGCGTTAAGAAAATATATGGAAATTTAATGTTTGTAAGGTGTAAACCCACCTTCTTATTGAATGCCAAAAGACGATTATTTATTTCTCTGTTACTAAATTTGGATAACTGGAAAGCATTATTATTCATTACATGTTCACTCAATAATTTATGATAGTAAAATTTGCAAATAATTGCATAATTTGCAGGAACCTTATCTACACAAACGATAACAAAATCCTTCTGCAAATCATCTATATCAAGTTTTAGATCTTTAATTGTAATTTCCCTATCCACTTTAAAATTCAAATATAGAATTTTCTTCAAAACACATGACCTAAATTCATCAAATGCCTCAATTGGCAAACCATATTTAATTGCAACCTTAAGAATAAAATTGTCAAAATCATTAGTAATTTGTTTTCTCACTACAAGGTTACTATTAGTAATCATGAGCCTGAATCCAGTTCCTTTATTCATGAAACCTCTCAATAAATCGCTTTTAACGATGTTCATGTTTCCCGTTACAACATGTTGATGGAATGAATCAACATATTGTTTGTAATCTTTGCATTTACACACTTGTGGTGTTTGTGACTCTGAAATATTATTGTAATTAAAAATAGATCTACCAAGTTTTTTATTGTACTTAAAAGCTCTTTTTATCCTGATATTTTTAATTGGAAATAGAGCCATGTGTTTTTGAAACACACCAGAAAAATTAATTTTATTAAATGATTTATTCATAAAGAGAAATGTGCAATATTCTGTAATATATTTTTCATTAATATTCATATCAATTTTCATTTTATGGCAAAGATATCTACATATATCTCCAATGATATGAAATCCTTGAGAATCTGGAATAACTTCATTATTCAAAATATTCATGACAATCTTTACCTCTCTTTTATTAAGTCCGAACATAAAGTGCTTAATATGTCCTATGAGATAGTTCTTTTCAAATTCTAATCCAAGTTGAAACATTTTTTCTTTAATAGTTGACAAGTCTCTTATTTTTCGATATCTACGTTTTCCTCTAGAAGTTCTAGTTAATTTATAAGGATTATTAATCCTGTAGAATCCTTCTTGGTAATAAAATACTTGGTTATTTTGCTTATTTGCGTTTAATACATTTTTATTGTTCCATATTGCATTTAGTCCATAAGGGTAAACAGTACCATAAAAACCAATATAAAAATTCTCAAACCATAATCTTTCTTTTGTGTTGGGTACAATTTTAATAATATATATTTTAATAGTATTAAATTCATGTGAATTAAAATGTTTAATTTCTATCCGACCTATATTTTTACGACTATTATAGTGTTTTGCATCAGATCTATGCTGATTAATTCTAATATTTATAGTTCCCGAAGTTTGCCCAACATAATTAAACTGGCACATACCACAAGTCATCATATAAATACAATTAAAAGTTTTACAAAATAATAAGTTTGAATCCCTATCATACTGCTCTTCAGCCATCATGACGCATGTCTTGCATCTCTTATCAGAGCACCTCTTAAACTTTAAGTTTAAATGATC
>BMAW01085762.1:0-15269 GCA_019974015.1 Nephila pilipes
CGGATTTCCAGAATACCGTGTGTCGGCACGTTTGATGGTCGATATCGATGAATCAGGCTCTGTGACAGCGATCTAACATTCTCTCCGTTCTCTTGATTTGCTGTGTCCTCAGATCGATCGCTACCATCATGACGCTGAAATCTGCCATTGTCCAAAACATTCTTATTAGCATCATCTAATCGCTGCATCGCTTGACCCATATGACGAGGGGTGCTCCGATTTTCCCAACCTGCTTCTTTCAATCCAGTGATACGCGGATATGCGGCGAAGCATTTTTTCAGTCTTTGAAATGTATACTAAATCGCAATGCAACAGAAAATTTGACCACATGATTGGAGAATAGCTTTATAAACACCTGCTGTATGCACAGTTCCGAAGCGCTATAGCCCCGCTAATCATTCATAGAGCACCAAATTTTAATCATTTTCATGTCTCGGTTCAATAGTCTTTGCATACGCAATTTCATTCTTACGGCAAATCCTTCTTGGTGCGTCATTTTTTTGTTATAGAGTGTATATTATTATTTGGAGTATCGAATAACCTCCTTCCTTTGAAAAAATAGCAAAATAATACATTTAATGACGAATGGCTTAAAACACTGATGGCTGATTATATATTATTATTTGAGATTATCGAGTGTTCTTTGATTCAACATAACTTTAAAATGTTTATTTAAATTAATTTTTCTAGGTTAATTCAAACGGAAAATATATGATCTATGAATTTTAAAACCATTGAATGTTAAAATGTAACAAAAAATATTCAAGACGTTTATTGATCGTGTTTCTAAGATAGTTAAAAGTTGTTCATAGATTTCGAAATGGTGACTTAATCTGAACAAAAAATCTAACTTTGGCTTTATAAACTGTCTTAATTTTGATTTATCCATGTTAAAGGAATAATATACTCAGAATTACCCTTACAAGATTATGTGAGATTAATGTTGACAATTCATTACATTTCACCATTAATGCAACTTGAATGCACTTCAAAGCTCTGATATGTGTGGTTCCATACATTTGACAGAACGGAGCAAACTGAATTTTGTTTTCAAAGCCTTTCCTATCTCTGACGTCAACAAAACGAACCTTTCGATTAAGTTATAACTGAAGATGAAAAATAAATTGTATATAAACACAAAAGAAGGAGAAAAATGCCGAAAGCATAAAAAATGAAAGAGCAGAATTTATAAATAATGAATTTCTATCAAATGAAAGTATGTTTCTGGTGGATTTTCTAAAGGAATAGCTTTTACGAACTCTTACCCTGGTCAAATGATAACTTCTGACAAATACTGTGATTAAAATCACTTAACTAAATGTTGAAATCTAAATAAAACGCCGAAATTTGATCAATCGAAAATGTATCATTTTTCAATATGCCAACGCTAGATCACATGTCGCTCAATAAACAATACATAATTATGGGGTTAAATAGAAATCCATTAACCACATCCTATTTCATCGAACTTGTTTCTTCAAAGTTTTATCTGTTTTGTTCTCTAAAAAAGAATTTTAATGGCACACAAAATCTTGAAATAGAAGTCCAAACTTCAGTCAAAATCCTTTGATTTCTTTGAAAAGAAACTACGCAAATTCAACAAAGGGGAAATTCAAAAATGTAAAATGTTGGAAGATAGTTATAAAAGGATATTTATTGATTATTAAATATTTATTTTCATGGAAAGTTTTGTATTTAATTTGGTTTGAAATTGGGAACGAGCTTTTGCAATCAACGATATTTAGCAGAGCGTATGCGCACTTAATATACATCCATACATTATATGGATATGAGCTGCCCCAACGATTGTTAAGATAGTTTTGTCAAAAGACGATCACTGTATTTTTTATAATTTCTTTAGACGAGAAGTTATAAGCTGGAAAGTATGCGCATCATTGAACCGATTACCTTTGACCAATATTTTAATAATTTGTGATTAAAGATTGATTATGCATAGCCCCAAAATTCAAATCATAGCTAGATATAATCTGCGGGATTGTTCATAATGCAAAAGGAATTTAATTACGTTATCTATAAATGAACTGATTAGCTTTGACTGAGACGGTTAATTAACTTCTAAAGAAAGATTTGATCATTAGGCGTTTTAATTTTTCAAATTAAACGGATATTTTCCCGCCGGATTTGTATTTCCGAGTGATCATAATTGATCTGATTTTTTTTTAAAAACAGAGATTTTTTTAAAGTTGTTTTTCATTATTTTTTCTTTGAAAAATGTTTACTTGTAATCAACATAATTAATTTTCTTAAGATATTAGATCGCATCTTATTTTTTGTATTCATTGTTTTAATAAATTGTTTTTTTATTCTTATTTCTTTTAAAATATGAAGGAGGTTTTGATGTATTTACTTTGAATTATATCATATTAAAAGAATTTGGAGCGATGACAAAGTATCAAAAGAAAATGGAAATAACAAGATTTTACCATCAGTTGTATACAGTAAAAAAGAAAAATTAAGTGTGAAAAAATTACACTAACGCATTATATAATACAAATAATTAGAAGGAAAAATAATTGTTCACGTATTTCTTGAATTAAAAAGAACCGATTTCTTTAATAAAAACCTACACTCATTAACTTCATTTCTCTCCTCCACACACACACACAGAGAGAGAGAGAGAGAGAGAGAGAGAAGGCAAATGGTATTTTTATCATCCATGGAATGTAGAAGCCTCTGTATGTATTACTGAGTTCATAAAAATACACCTGATTATTAACACACACTCGCTCATATACACAACTCTCCCCAGGGTTTGTTCAATATGTATGCTATTATTAGAACTTTAAGCATTACTCAGCATGTATCAGAACTCCTCATTTATTTGGCCTATGGGAAGGGTCTTTGCAGGATAGGAAATGGAATAGGAAGGGGGATATGATGTAAGTTAGATAAACGTATCAGTTCCTCAAACGAGTGAATTGATATTGCCCAATGTTAAAGCATGTTGTGTTTATAGAGAGAGGAAAATGAAGTGAATAATCGAGGAATGTTAGACATCAAATTTTGCATTAAACCAAACAAATAAGATATGAGACTTTCAATGCGATTCATGATACTTACAAAGGCGAAACACAATGTCTTGAGAGACACGTGAACTTCCAATGGATGCAAAGAAACGGAAATGCTCGGATGTCTGACAACAGCATGAACAAAATGGATATGTGATCGAATCTCGAGAGCTTTGAACTGTAATTTGTTGTTGAGTTTTCGCAGCAGCAGAAAATTGGGAACACTGCATGCTACATCACGACGCCTAGTGACATATTTCTAATTGTGAGAGAGGTGCTGGCGAAAACAAAACATTGCAACGCTGCCCCAACTGTCGCAAAAATAAATCTTAACTTATACTAAACTTTCCGGCGTATCAATTCAAAATAATATGACTCTACAAACTCTTATCCGTGAATAATCAACAAGTTACTTATATGATCTGAAGAGCCGCATTACGGGGAAAGCTGACTGATGAAAAGAGTCGTTGTCGGAGGATTTCAGAAAACGTATTAATCCAGAGGATTTCACAAAAAAACGCAGTAATCTACTAAGATGAGCTTTTCTCTTTATTTTCATATTAAAATAACACGGAATACTACACATAACATACAGGTTGACAAAAATATGGAAACACCTTTTAAAAAAACATGTTTCTTGTTATTATGGTGTAGGAAAACTGTGATCCAAAACAGCTTGCAGTCTTTCGGACATGGATACGAAGTTCCTAGTGTGTAAGCTAAGAATATTATAGCCATTCTCTTTCCTGCAAAATGGTGGCAAGTTCAGATAACGATTATGGGTGGATAACAGAGAACGCACTTTCCGTTCCAAATGTAGACCACAAAGGTTCGATAATATTCAGGTCTGGTGGACTAGGGTGGCCAGGGTAGAGATGGGACAAACTCTCCTCGTGCCTTCAGAAAAAACCAGTCCTGACAATGTGAGCTAGTGTGAACAGGGGCTTTGACGTCTGGAAGACACTATCACCATCGGGAAACAAAGTTTGTTCCATGGGGATGAACTTGATCTGCCAAAAATGTCTCACATAAGTCTTGGCAGTCATGTGTCTGGACACAGTTATCAATGGGGCACAGCAGAGAACCACGATATGGCTGCCCAAACCATAACAGAACCCCCCTGCCATGTTTCACTCTGGCAACAAGCAGTCTTGGTTTATAGGCTTGAGATGGCTGTTCTCCAGACGTAAACCGGTCAAAGTGAGAAACAATGTGAAAGAAGACTGTCAGACCATGTTACACGCTTCCACCGTGCCCCATAGTCCAGGCTTTATGACTTAAAACACCACCTTTTCCCTGTTACTGAGCATTAGCATCACTGATGAGTGGCTTCAATTGCAGCACGGCCAGAAATTCCCTTGTTTATGAGTCTCTCTAATTGTTTTGGTATACAGGGTTCTGTAACACAACATTCATTTCTAGCAGTAACTTTTTGTAGCTTGTGGTTCTTTATTTTTCGTCACACTGGGTTCTTTAATGATCGTCTGTCAGAACACTCGTTCAACAACTTTCGTCCGCGTATGATTTAGCGATGATGTTTTTCCCGCTTTCATATGGTGAATAAATCTTCGATACAGTACCTCTGGAAACACTAAACACCTCGGCTACCTTTTTACGTGTGAAGCACCTACCATACGTGCTCCAACACTTGCTCACGTTCGAAGTCTGTTAACTCTGACATAATGCAATGACACTCACATAACAGTATCGACGACACATGAACATGTTTAGCACATTGATCGCATTAGTTGTATAGGTGGCGTTAGGTAATCAAAAAAACGGCAGCGCCAATCCAACATATTCTCTATTAAAATCAATCTTTCTTTTTTTTGCTAAACATGCATTTTGCGCGGTTCCATATTTTTGTCCACCCCCTGTAGCACTAGAATGAAACCATTTATAAGTTTTGAATCGCTGTTACATTGTTCGATCGCATGTACAGTCAGCCTCAAAACAAACAATTATTACGCTCGCACATATTCACGCGCTCCACGCCTATGCATGAAATGAGTCTCCAATCAGAGGCGGGCCCGAGACGCAACACCAACCCTTCTACAAATTAGATATGACTCTCATCGTCTTCTTTTTGGTCCCTCATATAAAAAAAGAATCTGAAAAGTTTTTTGACTATTGAGACAGTTCAAATGGCTTGGCTTCGACAGGGTGCCTGAACTACCTTGCGGTTCCGACTTCCAGAGTACGTATGAAATTAGGAAATACCCTTGAAATGGTGTATTAATGTAGGAGGGTCACATTTGGAAAATTATTAACGAACTGTGTAACATGGGCTATTAATAAATTTTCTCTTCGACTAACATCTGGGGTTCATTTCTCATTTTATATTTAAGACCCCAGATTCTTTTCTATAAAATTAAATGGAATGATGCAAATAATGTAGAATTTTAGAAGTGAATAGAGATAATAAAATACTAAAAAGAAGAGTGAAAGATAATAATACGGAAATAATAATAATAAGGTTAAGATAATAAGAAGGGTGTTAGTACGATGTGTGGGGAAGTTTTGTGGCCAGGATTTGATAAGTTAGGACTTAACGCTGTCGGAAAAATTGAATAAGGTACGCGCATCATATACTGGTGAGAGTATTCTTTGACATTTTTTTAGTTATTATTACTCGTAAATAGGGACTTACAGTGGAATATATGACCCTCATTTCAGGATTAATAAAGGCTAATTTTTTTTGAATAAATATATGACTTTTAATAAAATTAAACTTAAAGTGGAATTTAGATTTTATAATTAGAATAACATTTAAGATGACAGATGAGGCGTGTAATAGGATACTGGGAAAACTGCAAATATATTTTCAATAAATATTTTTTTATGATTTCAGTCTCGATACTTTCTGTACGGTTATAAACCCTATATGTATAAATATACATACTTATTTTGAGATGTACTAACTTAAGAATTTTTCACTTTAGAAAGGTCTCTTTTTGATTTTGAAGTACAAAAAACTTGAATTTCAATTTTAAAAATTTGTATGACAAAAGTAACAATACTTTCTGCAAAGGAAATAAACTTTTTAAATGCATTCAAATATTTTTTCTTTATTTTTTTTTAATATTTTATTGATTTTTATTGAAATTTATTTTTGCTTTAAAGGATTTTTACTTTGCTTTACGTCTAAAGTAATGATAGCCATTTTTTAAATTATTATTCCCAGGGGAAAAATGATACATAAATGAAAAATGATGGGTATTATTACTTTATATTTAAAATAATAATACTCATTTCTAAAAATTATTATTTCCCTATGAAAAATGATGATATACATCTTGTAATATTTTTCCATTTTCACATACTATATGATATATGAATAGATAATTTAAAATCATTAGCCATTAAACTTAGAATAAAGACGGTGTTAGTCTATTCTACACAATTGCATGAACTTTACAATGATTACTACATTTCTTGTAGTAATGTTAATTTTTCGAATTTTGCATTTTTTGAACTAGAAACATAACCTTTATCAATTATTTGAAAAATAACGAGTAGAAAATTTCTTATCGTCAAACATTTTAAACACTTGTTTGATATAAAAGGACATATTTTTTAAACCTCCTAATTCAGATAGAATTTCTCAGAATTGAAATTTAGGTTAATTGTATAATAAAAAATTTCTTAGAAAGAACACTTGTAATGACGTAATATCTTTTTTATAGGAATTAATTATCAATACGAATTAAACCAATTTGTCTATTAACGTTGTGACTAAAAATCTTTTTAATTTTAAGTCAGTCAAAAAGTGTGTGGTGCTCTTGTAGATTTGACTCCATTTTTTTGAAAACCATTAAAATTCTTGACAGGCAAACTTAAGACAATCATTCAATTCAGAGTAAAAATGTTTAAAATTTTCTGGAATTTTGAGAAATAATAGCCTACTTTGTTCAATATGATTACATCGATTCGAAAGAAAAGCATTAAAATATCTTGTATTTACAATTACATTGAATTTGAAATGCATCACAACGTAAAAATATTTATTTTAGAGCGATTAGAATTTTGATAACAGACTACAAATTTGAAAAATTGACGGAATATTCATTTACATTCTCTATCCTTTTGAGGAGAAAGAAACAAACAAAAAGTATACTTCTTATCCATCGTGCCTTGGGAATTCATGATGGTAATTTGAAAGCTTGATTGATTTATAGATGTCATTTGTCTCTTTTCATAGGTTGTAGGAATTCATTTATTTAACTTAGGCTTATAACAGTTTATTGTGAGCATTGATTCCTTATGCCAATGAATAAGAATAAACCACATAAGAAAAGTACATATATTGATGATCAAATTGCAAAGCGATGAAACAACATCCTCAAATAAGAGGGGTAGCAAAAAAAATGGGGGGAAAGGAATTTTTCTATTATGGAGTGCAAGAGAAAAGCAAAAATTAAGTAATATTTGGGTAGAGTTATAAGTAATAAAATAGACAGAATGAATTTCCCCTGCCTTTAAGCTATCCATCGCTCGCCGTATGCTTATGACAGAAAACAACTTGTTTTGGTTTGCATTGGGAAATGGGATGTTATTCAATTTGTATTAGCAGTAAGACATATAAGCCAAAACGCTGGGTAGATCGAATACGAGACCCTTTGTTGAATCTATCGTTAAGAAAATCGATTTGCTAGTTTCTTAGCAAGACAGCACATACATTTGTCATTATTAGAGGATGCAGTTGCATATTATCTAGAATAGACTTTGGCAAGTTATTTTAAGGTACGAGATCTCATGTCAGTAAGATGTTTTATTTTCAATAATTATAAAAATTTATTAAAAGGAATGACTTATATATATATTTTTAAAAAAAGTAAGCAGAATAATTTTAAAATACCCTTTCTCTTTTTGGAAATTAATATACACGGCAGGAAATAAATGTTAGAATACAACCAAAAAATGTTTGACCAAAAATTTAGTAGATCAATCGAAATAAATTTCAGAGAAATTCAAATGAAAAAAAAAATACTCAAAATTGATTTATTTAAATTTATACTACATGCCCCACAGTGTATTTAAAATATAAATATTTTTATTACAGAATCATAGGAATTTATAAAATATTTTAAATTTTTATTTTGAACTGTACATTTTCATAATTTAAAGAGGAAATTAAATAATTTATTAAATAAAAGATTTGTTTATGTGTTTGAAAAACAATTTTCAACCTCCCTAAATTATATCAATTAAGTATGGGATTTTTGTAACTTTTCGTAACATTTTTATTTTAGAAATTGAAAAGATTATTTTCAATACACTAATTTAGCTAAAATGAATTTAGATTTCTTAGTCTATATTTTATTTTATTCCTTAAGGCATAATGCATTTTCAAATAAAAAGTGTCACTTGTATTTAATTTTCTACCATTTTGTTATAAAGTAATTTCTGAAATGTGATTGTTGGAACCATAATACTAGTATAAACACGCATTTCGCATTCCAAATGCCTGAGACAGCCTTTTCTATTTCCATTTTTTTAAAATTTTATTTTTGCCTAGTAGATTGAGTAGTGTTTTTTATTATTATTATTAGTAACTGTAGTAATTGTAAAATTTTAAATAGCAATTTTTATTTTTACGTATTAAATACTGATGAATTTTAATGTTATAATTAAGTATTTCAATAATTGTTTCATGTTTATAGCATTCTTACATTTTTTAATACATACATACACACACACACACACACACACACACACACACAAAGACACAGACCCACACACACACACACACACACACACACACACACACACACACACACACACACACACAACACACACACATATATATATTATATATGTATGTCTAATAACTTACATCGATCATCAACTCGAGACACCTAGAGATGGCGCTCGTAGTAAACCAGTAACCAGGTTCTTTCTAGAGTAGCAACCTTTGCTTGAAACGTGTTCCAAAATTTTAAGTCGATCCGGACCAGGAAAAGGTTTTGAGTTGTATATGAGTTTCCAAGTGGTGCCTGCGATTGCTTCGATGGAACAAAAAACATGCAACGAGTCGATGATTCAGAAAGCTGTTTACGCTATTTACTCGCAACAAAAGATTTCTTAGAAAAAAAAAAAAAAAAAGAAAAAGAAAAAAGAAAAATTTTTTTTTTTTTTTTGGAAAAAAAAATTTGGAAAAGTTCTTGGAACGATTGATCATCTCTAAAAGGTGATTAACAAAAGGTTATGTTGATTCGAAAAAAAAAAATTGCAAAAAAAATGTTGTTTTCAATTTTAGACTCTGGAGTTATTGATCGATGTGTTATATATGTGTATATATATATGACATATCTAGGAGATGTTATTATTGATGTTGATATTTAGGAAAATAAGGAACTTATAAAAATAATGAATGTTTGATTTTATTGAACGATTCTGCAGCATTTTTTGCATTTATAATTCCAAGCCATGTCGAAATAAAGCGCCAGAGGTTGCTGGCTCTCAGAGCAAGCGTCAGCAGAGAAAGAGTTCGTTAAGTTGAATGGAGCTCTGAAATAATTTTGTTAATTCAATAAAACAACTCTATAAAGAAAAGGTATAGCCTAATATCACAAGCTAAAACCAAGTAACTAGAACATCCGAAGGAAAAGTATCTTATGCACACAACTAATTTTGAAATCTAAATTCAAATAAAACTTAATCATCAAAAAACATGTTTTATCCCCCCCTCTTAAAAAGATAATTTAAATTATAAAATGAAACAAGAAAAACAAAAAATATACTTTCACATAGTTAAAACAGCTTTAATGTAATCATTTTTATTCGTCGGTGAGGTTTAAAAGGCAATAATTCGGTATATTTAAGAAAACGTGAAGAAACTTTACTGTATTAATAGTATAACCTATTTTCTTTTATAAAGTTTAATCTTATAGGAAATTTCTCTGTCATTATTTTTAACTTTAGTAAAAGTATCATTATGAAAAGATGTTTAATAGTCGTAGTAGCATAGAGTGTTTTGAAAATAATTTGCATAATTTCCAGGAACGTACCAACATAATAAGTAATAAACTCATTCTTTAGGTTTTTCATAGAACTTATTAGATCTCTGAACTTGGAGCTCTCTTTAGTATTAAAATTCAAATACTTAACCTTATTATTAATATAAAATTTATATTCCTTGAAAGCTTCAATAGGTAAACTATATTTATAGGCAAAATTAATCGAAAAATTAACAGTATCTTCATTATTTGTTTTCTTAATATTGATTCAGAAATCACTTCTCTTAACTAAGATTTTTAATTTAAACTAATAATGTTTAGGTTTTTACACATTTTTAAATAATTAACCAGGCCAATAAAAAGTGATAGTATAGTGTGAGAAGAGGTTCCGATCATAAAAGAGAATTAGAGAATTAAGATTAAGAACAATAACTCTCAAATGAAGAGAGTATCATCATTAAATTTAGTGAAACATATAGGATGAAAGCTCATATAACTGGAGGAGGAGGACAGAGGTGTACGTTGAAATTAGGGTTAAATGTTTGTGAATCGCGATGGATTTTCCCAGGAGGATGGATGGTGACCACAAGCATTGAGTGAAACCCCCTTTCTACTGAAATAGCGATTCACACTTCTGAAGATCAATCGTTCACAGATCTCTTCAATGTCTATATGTAGAATCAAAATGTCCAAAAGAGGCTAAGACCTCTTCTTGTATGATTGGGGGAACAACCCCGAATCAATATATATATTTATTGTTAGAAATTATATGTCTGAAACCTGCATTTTTATTCATAATATCTCTATGGTTTATATCCTCAATCATATTTACTCATATATTGGTATGCTTTATTTGTATATTTTTTATAATACTTACGATTATATTTATTATTTCTTTGTAAATCATTTACTATTTTATAAATTAATAGGACTTGGGATTTTTTATGCTTATTAACAATAGTGTTATAATTTTACTTTAACAAAGGACTCATTCACAATACTAATATTACAATATTCAATTTTTCTTATAAATTATTATATTAAATTTATTTAATAACATCCACATCATTTTAATAATAGTTAATTCCGAACAGTTTATTTATGAATATTAAAGTGCCTAATTTCACTATGATTGAAGTCTTTTTTATATAATTTAAGGTATTAGTGGGGTACCTATGTTGATTAATATGTATATTTATTACATAATTGACCAATTTATCTATAACTACATATTCTGCTATTAAGTATGTAAACACTGTTATGGGATATACAAAAAATATATTTCGATTAAAATCAAATAGAATACATTATTAATCATTTTACATTTCTTACTATTGCACACATATTGTAATTTAATTGAACATTATTGAAAATGTAATTGTGATCTAATCTTCATAAACTCGTATTCTTATTACAAAAACACAAATTACTTAAAAAAGAGCAAATATTATTTTTTACCATCTACTTTTCATATTTACTATTCCAGAAAATCTTTTTTTCATAATTTCCATAATTTTCTTTAACTAACACATCTTCAGAAGTTATATCTACTTTTGATAAGTTATAACTTAAATCATATTTGTCAGTATTTCATTCACCATTTGTCAGTATTTCATTCATATTTGTCAGTATTAACTTAAATCATATTTGTCAGTATTTCATTCACCAGTACATCATTCATTTCATTCATGAGCCTCTCCCTTATTGTCTCTATCTTTCTTACACAATTCATAATTGTAATATTTTTCAACTCTACCCATACCATAAATCTCTTTTCTGAAAATTCCTTCAACTATCAAAAAACATTACTGTAATTAAAAAATTATGTATCTAATTGGATGCAGAATTTTAATTTCTAAAATATGTTTGTTTATGTGGTTCTTTAATGGTTTATTTTGTATTGATTATTTAAATATTCATAAACAAAATAAACATATATATTTAAGAACCAAATAAATATACATATTTAAGAACCAAATAAATATCATATTTAAGAACCAAATAAATATACATATTTTAGAAACTAAAAAATGATGAAACAGAAAGTTCTCTTGAATTAATTTCGCAAACTCTGACAACTGTAACTACAGTATTTTTAATCTTCAAAAAAACATGAAAACACGGATATTTAAAATCGCAAAACGATCTAATCATTTTTTTTTAAAATGGAAAGAACATCATATGTGTGAACACCGACAAATCTAAAATCCAATTATATATAAATCCGAGTACCTACCAATCTCAAATAAGCATAAACTGAACTAACTGCAATAACACACACACAGATACATACTCACCTTATTTCCCAATAATTTCTTTCGAAGAGCAAATCTGATCGAAGTAAATAGGCAAAGCAATTCAACGCACTCACGTACCAAACTTTTCAAATATTCTCAATTCATAAACATATTTTTATTCCAAGAAAGAATTCTGGTCTTATATATTTTTTTGCGATTTTAAATATTCTAAGAAACCATTTATACAAAGATTTACAAAAAAAAATATTATAATCATACTTTCTGATAGGTTTTTGTTTATCCAGTACTTACATTTACAACAACAAAAAATTTTTATTTTGAAAACTTTAGGGATTGTTTTACTAATGCCGTGTGACATTTCTTTTAGGCGGTTCTTTATAAAATGTACAAAACACATCTCTCCAATTTAAAAAACACTCTTTTCATCGCTACTGGATACCTGATGCAATAAGGATGATCTGGTATTTCAAGAATAAATGGATTAGGAATGAATCACTTTTATTGGGGATTATTTTTGGGGAACGGTGCTGCATTCTTAATAATACTTAGTACCATTAATGACGAAAAGGATTGCCATTAGATCGACTTAGATAAGATTTATAGCCTTAAATATTGTGTCAAATAAATTATAGAGCGCGAGAAAAAAAAGGAAGGGATTTTTAGGGGAAGGGGATATACATATATGTAAAGGAAAATTAAATAATTACATTAATGAATTTCCATTATTTCACTTGGATGACAAAAGTTAATTTAACATAAAAATGGATTTTCACTTTGCATCAAAAACTTATTTCTTAACTGCTTAAAACTGAGTGACGATTTTCTGTTCTAAATGATAAGTTGTGGTTAAAAATGCCTGCAATATTTCAAAAATAAATAAATAAAAAAGTTTCTTCTCTGTTTCCCACATTCAATTGCATGTTTAAAACAAATTACTGCAAATTATTAAAAAAAATACTTAAATTTCAAAATGATGAAATTTTGTATGTGTGTGTTAGAGGAATTAATTAACTTGCAGAAAAATTAATATAGAAAGACCAAACATTTTTACATGCATATTAGATTCTATTCTCTTTTTATTACAATGTTTGAAAACTGCAATAATATAGGTTTTATTTAAGTCTTAAGTCACAATCATAAAACTGAATGAGTAAGGATGAGTTTAAAATGTTTCATTAAAGAAGATTCGAAAGAAAATTTTTACTATAAATACATTTAATTATCCATTATTCATTATCTTAGAATATTGATGAGTAATAAAATATGACAAAGTGGACACGAAGAATAAAAATGCTTTTTAAACTGAATTACTTTGTATAATAATAATATTTTTCATTTGTGTTATTTTCAAAACTGATCTTTACAAAGTACAACAATTAATTATATACAAAAAATTGCTTGCTTCCTGATTTTTTTAAGTAATAGTAACATTTGGAAAATTTTTTAAAATGTGATGTTCGAAATACCAAACAAACAACGCATTCTTTACTTATAAATATTTATGAATAAAGTAATCTTTCTTTTCCTTTAAAAAGAGTTTCAACTAAATTTTCTCAGCGTTTAGATTTGATTTTAACAACAAGTTTTGAATTTGTTTTTCTAGGTAAATATAACGACTTAATTTGCGATTTTTTTATTAATATTAGATGAGTCTAAGGATGATTGGGATTAGTTATTAGTTAAAATGTCTCTCAATAGGATAATAAAGAAAATGTAATGATCAAGGAATCAATCAAATGTATTGTCAATCTAAATTAGGCATTATAATCTAAATATGTTCCTTAAGTATTCCCTCAAAAAAATCTTATCTTTCATTCGGCTCAGGGAATTACAATAAAATAATCGATCATTTAATAAAAAACTGTGTTAGTTTTGAAACCAATAAATAACTGAAAATATCTCCATTTCGTTTTCTTTTATATTGCACGTAGAAACATTCACTGAACATAGACTTTAAAATTAATGCACTATTTTCCCTATTGTTATAAAATGGTATAATCAATTTTAAAAATTAATCTTATTTACAATGTTTGAAAAAACATATTTTTATCTATAGAAAAAGAAATATTGACTTTAATTGATTCCTTAATTAATACAATGACTTATGCTAAAGATATTTATTATATCTTGCATCTCATCCCATTGCAGAAGCAGACAATGAGACTTACAATCATATTTTACTCGATATTTTTATTAACAAACAAAAAATATCAGTACATTAATCTCAAGGAAGAGTGAAAATCAAGGTAAATATGTACTTAGGAACATTGAAAACAACCCACCAAGAAAGAAGCGAAAACTTTGCAAAGTTATTGAATGATGTCCGATATGAAAATGATCCAAGTTTGATGCTAATACGTGCAATCGCACGTCCTGTAGTGGCGCTGCAATCAGGAAGGGGTTCCTAGATGAACCAGTGTATAGTGGAAGATTCATAAACATAATAATCAAATTTCGACTCTAGGAGAACCTTAGTATACGAAGAATGCTTTGAAGACGAGTGAGAAGACATTTCATACAATTAAGAGAGTTTGAGAGAAGCCTGATCATCGACATGGAAACCACACGCTGATCGACACGCCATATTGTTCGCCGGATCGATTGTTAGGAGTGTGTTGTCGGAACATGCTAGGAGTAGTGGACACGAGATAAGTGTACAAGTACAAAAATAGGCTCTGGAGCAACCAGAAACACGACGAAGCGAGATAATCGTGTGGCAAGCGCTTGTAGACCCCACAGTGATGCGTTTCACTTCCAGATTCCTTTGCGTAAGCGAGTCAGCAATTCAAGAGCCTTTTTCATATACTGTCGTTAACACCGATACTTCGGTGACTCAGTCTACAGTAGTGTAAAGCCAGAGCGATGTGGAATGCCACAGAGATCCAAAATATGGAGTTGGGTGACGAATCCCAATTCGTTTTGAACACAAATGATAACCACGAATTGGTATGGAGGTGCTCTGGTGAACGGTACAATTCCACCCTCGCTGTCACGCAATATTGCCCGCACACTAGAAGCAATGG
>BMAW01085769.1:0-20663 GCA_019974015.1 Nephila pilipes
ACATTGTACTTCGTTCGGTACGTATTACTGGAATCATTACCAGTACTATTTTTTCATTGGATTGTAAGATAAATGTACGTTAAAATTTCTTCATATAATCTGTAAAGAAATTTTCGTTCAAGAAAGGAATGCAGTGAAGTTAAAACATTTTTAAAAAATAAATTTTCATTATACAGAAGTATGTAGATACTGAATACTAATGAATAATATATATATTTGCAATGTTTAGCAAATCAATTTTACTAATGCAAGTAGAGATTCACTTTTAGTTTACTTTTCATGGTTTTTTGTACGTTATCTGATTCTCTTGGACTTATTTCTCTCTTTCAAGTAGTCTAGCACCTTTATCAATAAATCTTCGGAAAATTGCGAACATAGTGATAATGGTATCTCGGTGAATTGTTGGATTTCTATCTGATTAAAATCGGAAGTAATCGCAGCTGACGTAAGACACAGCACGTTCAAAAAAGTACTTGCAGACAAAAGAAACTAGAACCAATCTCAACGAAATGCATTCCTAGTAGATGTATTTTCTCTTTCCCCCACTACTCTTACAGGAAAATTTTATCAGATCTGTTCTCGAAATTCTCAACTACCTACCATGATTGCCTTGTTGTCTATTATTCAGAAAATTTATGAAGGGAAAAGTGCACTCAAAATAAATAAAGGAAATTGTTACTTTGAAAGCATTAACCTGAATGGGAGGCTATGTGGCCATTTCTTCTTTTTTCGTTCCACTGAGAATTACATTTCTTATATCTAAATTACGATGCCTACTCCGACCGTTATGTTGTCGGAGATCTTTAATGAGTTCATAGTGAATGAGTTCCCTAGAGCGTTGCAGCTTTGATTGATGTATATATCTTTCGTCCTCATTTTCTTTCAGTTAGGTGTAGCAATGGTAGCTATTTGTGCAAGAATGTGAGTAAAGAAAACAAAATATGTTGAATGAAGTTTGCAATTTCTTTTCTTTGAATTATTTTTCAAAACTTTTATTTTTGAATTTGAAAAGACTATTTTGAGCTTTATAAAATTAAAAATGTGCAGAAAAATTTCTAAGAATTTGCGAAAACTAAAATAGACATTTTATAAATTTAATGATAAATTTTAAATGTGAAATTATTTTTTAAGACTGTAGAGCTTCGATACATTAGTAATAGATAAATGAACATAAGTATTACAACAATTATATTAGAATATTTAAAAAAAATTAATTTCTGATAATTATTATTTCATTATATCGCAAGCAGTTGAAAATGAATTTTATTTCTAATTGCCAATCAATTTATAAAATGTTGTAAAATGATGCTTAAAAAACGAGTATTCAGGTTACACGATAAATCATCAATGCACTTATTATATATATATATATATATATATATATATATATATATATATATATATATATATATATCAAATTAGTGTAACTTAGTACTATAATCATCGTTGAATTCTATGGGTATACAGCACACTTGATTTTCTCACATAGTAATAATAATTCGAAATAAAACCAACGTTTTACATGTTAGCAAAGTTTATTAAAAAAATAAATTAAAATATTAGTTAAAACTGGTCATAAATATCTAAATGATATTGCATTGTTAGGCAAATAAGAACGGTTCCCAAAATTTCCAGAGCTCTAGCAGTGGGGAAGTTAGTTAAATTAACAATAGACAATTTGATGACACACTGATACACAACATACGAACACACACCAAGTGAAATACATAACATCATTAAAACTAACTAAAATTAATTAGTCAATTAGAGATTAAATGGTTTGTTGGAATGCAGTTTAGTCAAACTCTTGGAGACAGGAATTATTTGGCGTATTTTTGCCCAAATGTTGCTAAGTGGTCAAACGTCTAAATATTGCATTGTTAAGGCGAGTACGATCGGTCCCAAAATTTCAAAGCTCTAGCTTGATGATGGGAAGTTGGTTAAATTAACGATAGAAATTTACAGTGGCACACACACCTGCGGTAAATTCAGAAAAACGTTGTAAGAATTGTTTGTGTAAAGTAGAATATGTACAACGCATAATCTACTTTACAAATCTATATATATATATATATATATATATATATATATATATATATATATGTGTATGTGTGTGTGTGTGTGTGTGTGTGTGTGTGCATGTGTGTGTGTATATATACTGAAAAATTTATGAAAAGAATAACTTAAAATGTTAAAAAAAGACAAAAATCCAGAAAGAAATGTAACAATGAAAGAAAAATAAGTAAATATGGAACCTTAAGTCAAAAAGCAATATCGGGCTGAGGACCAATTAACCGGGGAGTTAAACTGGATTTTAATGAACCTACCCCTCACGACTTGGTAAGAGCTGAATAGGAAATCAAGTGCAAAGAGTTCATAGTTAAAAGATATAAAACCATTCAGCGATAAATCTACAAAAATAAAATTATAATTCCCTGGTAAGGCTGAATTAGGAAATCAAATTACAAAAGAGTTCAATGATTAAAAAGTAAAAAAATTTCAACGACAAAAATTTACAAAATAAAATCTATCATTCTAAAATTATCAACAAATCAAAATATAAAAAATTACTTACAAATTCAAAGAAATGAAGATTCAAAATATGTGAGCAGTAAGACGGAATTTTTTTAAACTCGGAATATCACACCTCAAAATGAAAAAAGCCATAACACATCATCACCATATAAAATTGAAAAAAGATTTAAATCATTGTTTGATTGGTAATAAAATGTAAAAAGATGCAAACAATTGGTTAATAAGTAGTATAGGTAGAAAATTATAACGATCCAGAGTGAGTAAAAAATGTAGCTGTGTAAATGTAAAATAAATAAATAAATTCTTCCTGGCAGACCACTAACAAGCCGACTTTGTGGACCTATTGACATTATTGGTGGATTTGAAAGTGAATCACGATTCGCAAAAGATGTTTAGTATATTTGTGATGTATATAAGTATTCAATTTATTGGATAATCATGGCAGTCAAAGCAGTTGTTGGTACATGTTATTAAATTTGTCTATTTATGCGTGGTTATTTATTTATTATATAATGAAAAGCCCAATAAAATATTATAAATGGATCTGTGTAGATTACTGTTCCAAAAAGGTATTTTAATTACATGGAATTCGAATCTCTACTCTTTTTATCAAAATATTACTAATAAGTCTGTGTCCACTATTTACAAATCAGATCTAAAATTCTACTGCATTTGAATTAGATTAGTTTTAATAATTTGAGGTAATTAGGAGTAAATGAAAATATTTGGTTTTAAATCCTCAGTTTATCTAAAATAATTAGATCATCTATGCCAACGAAAAAAGAAAGTAAGAATCATTGTCAATCTGTTTTTTAATTCATAAAAATGTAAATAAAATTGGCCAGTACTAGCTGGACACTCCCTGAGGGAGACCCTGAGTTGTTTATAAATTTTGTTAAAACTATAAAATTGTTGTAATACAAGAGTTTAACTTGAGTATTGAATTTTTCCTGTTTTAGTTGTTTGATTAACATGATATTTATTGTATAAAATTGCAAGAACCTTAATTAAATCTTGAATATCTATTGAGTTAAAAAGGTCTTCAAAATCATATCCATGTATAGAGAATACCTCTTGTTCCTTCATGTTTTTGACAATTTCAAAACTATTTTTAATATATATATATATATATATATATATGGGGGGAGGTGTGGGTGTAGAATCCTAACTAAAGAAAGAGGGTTAATGGCTCGTTTTTGTATTTGATGTGTAGCGGGTTTTCAGATCTAATAATGAGATGGATTGCTTAAAATCATGACATTTAATTAAAAATAATATCTTATATATAAAAATTATGTACAAAATTTTTTATAGACTGTGGAGTGTTCACATATTAAACAATCAGGCTACTATCACATTATAGCCGCGTACTTTCCTCTGATGTTCAAGGAATGAACCCCGAGGATGAGGCTACAAAACAGTGTTCTTGTTCGTGGTGACCTCTAATGTAAGAAGGCGTTGATTGTATCAATTCCTACACACACATACACACAAACACACACATTACTTATAAAAGTTTAATGACAGTATTTCCATTCATTGGGACCATGACATATCATATAAAAGATAAAGAATAATAACAGACTTCTGATATGTTAGCAAACAATTATTTAAATAGATACTAGGAATTCTAATGATACTAGGAATTCTAATTCTAACTTCTGATATGTTAGCAAACAATCATTTAAACAGATACTAGGAATTCTAATTTTCTAAAAGGGCTATGGAATTCACATCAGATAATAATACAGCATTTTATTTTTTTCTGTTAAATCATCATTTGTTTTCGTCATAGATCCATAAACCTTAAATTTTAACTGCTCTACTGTTCGTCAAATTCTTAAATAAGGCTACATAAAAACCAATTATTAATAATTTAGGCTTTCAAATCAAACCATTTTTAAAATATCAGCTTATATTGTACAGTACAGTTACGATAAATAATTCAAGAAAAGCGAGAAGATATTCTTGCAATATGATTTTAGATACTTGAGACATAAGAGCTCAGAAAATAAATTACCTTATTCTTTCAAAATATCTTACATCTTGTAAAAAAAACACAGCAAAAGTAACATTGTTTACAAACAAGACTTTGAAGACAAAGAATATTGTTCTATTTTTCCTGAATTGGGGGCCTGGAACAATAAAATGAAACAATTACTGAATTATAGACAAATAAACCAGAAAGAAAACTTTTGTTTATGCGAATTTTATTAAGAGTAATTTTTAAAGAAGTTAAATAACTTTATGTACTACATCGAAATGTAACAAAGAGATAACAAGTTAGCATAATATGGTTTAATACATTCAAAATGATTTTATCATACAAATGGTACTTTCGAAAAAAAATTTTCAAGTTTCAAACACACTCCAATTTTATTTTATTCATATATCAATTCAATAATGTTTGTGAAATGTATTTAATTAATAATTTGTAAATTAAAATAACGATGCTTACAATTCTCTTTGAACTTACAAAAGCTTTTGAAGGAGATGAAATATGAATAAATAAATATAAGAAGACAAAAAAGTTATTTGTCACAAAAGTATACTTTCTTTTTAGTCACATATATGGATTTTTTTTAAAATTTGAAGATATAGTTTTATTCAAATAGAACTTTTTTTCTCTTAAACAATATAGCTTTTACATAAGTATACTAATTATTTTTAGAATTAAAAGAAATTGATGAAACATCAGCATTAAATTAAAAGATTTCTTGAATGATGCAGAGAACAAAATGTTTCTTTTTTATTTGTTCATTAAACTTACTAATTTTTTACATAAAAATTATAGAAAAAATAATATTATCTATATATATGTATGCATACATTAAATATTAAAATTTATTATAGTCCAAGATTTCTTTTTCTACTAACTGTCCTATTTTATGTCACAAGCAGCTTAAATTAACTTTTCCTTCAAAAATACATTTTCTACACTCAAGACATTTCTGTCTCTAAATTTTAAAATATAACTATGCTACTTGTGTTTCCATGGCATAATGTTAGGTAATCTTTTTATATTATCTAGCAGACCTCATCAATCAATGCTTCCTAAGTTTTCGGAGAATATATAAGTGGGGCAGTAACAGCGAAGAATAATGCCGTTGTAAAACCATTTAATTTTGATGCCATACGTATTTACTTATTATTACCTTCAATATACACTCTTCCTCTATCCCTACAACGCTCTTTGCGAATCTTTAATTGTTCAAAACAGTGTTGTAAATCCATAGCCAGCTTCTTCAGTACGCGTGCCGTTTTCTCTTTCACAACTTCAACGACTAAAATTTTGTTTCTTTTATTACAGATTTCATTTTAGGAAATACATAAAGATCGCATGGCTCAAGATCAGTGAACAAGACGGATAATCCAACATTGGGATGCTGTATTGACTAGAAACTTCTTGACGGACAATGTGGAATGAGCCGGTGTATTGTCTTGGCGGAAAAAATTGCCGTGCGGATTCTTTGTCGAATCCTACAGTCGAGTCAATCATATGAATACTTAACTGACAGTCGTATCGAACCAGATTACTGATTTGTTCGTTATTATCATCCGTCTTGACGTGGGAGGATCTTCTTCAGAGCTTGAATCTTTTTGCAATATCCCTCCATTTCAAAAACGCTTAAACCATCAAAACACATGCACGCTATTACATTATTCCAGCGCTATTCTATAAATTATTAGTTTCAGTAGCGAATTTTCCAAGTTTTATGTAAGATTTCTAAACAATTTGTAGATCACTTATCATTTCTCTGTGGAAACAAAAAATAAATTACATTTGAAAGAGAAAACTTCTCTCTAAACATCTATCAGTAGTTGGTATTTGGCGCATGCATACTTCATTTGTAGTCAGAGTCAGTCCAATTTAGTAAACACACCTCTGTTACGCATACACTAAAGTTTCCAGCTATTATAATTAGTTATATATATATATTATAAAATATATAATATTTAAAATACTTATTTAAATATTTTTCATTTTATTTCTGAAAAATATCTTAGAAATTTTAAAAATGTATTTCATTTGAAACTCAGCTATCATAGTTTCTAGCTTTAAGTTTTTCTAGAAATATCGATTGCATACGAAGTAGATCCATAACTTTAAACGATAACGAGGAAAAAAGTAAAAATTATCTTCATTCAGCCCATGCTATGAACGGAAAAGATTTCTAAAATCAAAAGTGGAAACTCATGTTCTGGAACGTACAAAGATATATAAAAAAGAGTCACAACAAGACAAAAGCCCCAAAAAGCTATTTGACATTTTGAGGTCAAAAGAAAACTGAGAAATATGAAAAGAATAAAGATAAAAAAAGAGAAGCAATGTAATAATATGGATGGAGTCTCGAAAACGCATCTCCTATCCTTTTCCTGACTTTCAAAAAAGAATATAAATATCGAAAAACTTAAAGATTGGAAGTGGGAGGGGTCATAGGAAATGGCAAGAATTCAATCTGACTGTTCGGATACGCGATATTTCCCTACTCTCAGCCTGGAACACTTCACTATTTTCCGCGCTATTTTCCCTTTGTTTATCCTATAATCGATACTGTTAAGCTGCCATCTTCATACCTAGAATATTGATCTGATGTGATGCTGATACAAAATTTCTCTAAGATTCAAAGTGCATAAATTAAGCAAAGGCTCTTGATGTTAGAAATCTGTTAAGAACCATATTCCATCTGAGTGAATTCAATTGAAAGTTCCTGGTAGCTAGTAACAATCAAACCAGAGAATTGTTTTGTAACGCTATCTACATTTTAGGTTGACAAATAAAGAGTGAAATATTCTATGTTCAGTAAGGTTCATCGTTTTGCAAGATATTCTTGACAGGCATGCTAAAAAATGAAGCTTTTAGGTTCTCATATTTCTTTTTTATGTAAGGCAACTACTTCTCTAGAGGTACTGGCAATGTACATCAAAGAACTTAAGAAGTATTTTAACGAGGGTTGAAAAGAGGTCGCCTTACTATCCTTGAGGTTAGCGAAGGTATTACGTCTAAATATGATCGAATAAAATGAAAAAATGTATAATGTCATTACAAAAGTTCATAGACAATCACTTTTACCAAAAGATTATATTTATATGGAAGGTAAATAAATTAAAATGCCAACCATTCAAGAAAAATTTGTTTACTTGATATTGGTCACTTTTATTGAGTATATTGTTTTTGAGCAATGAGTAAATATTGTCAAAAACATTGGAGAATTAAAAGAAAGTATCAATTCATATATCAATTTTAAACATATGCTTTCGTCTGATATAAAATTTGAAGCAACTATCAACCATAGCTTCGTAGATAAAAGATCTCATATAAAAAACAATTAATAAGTAAAAACTTTAATACGGAAACAATAAAAAATTATTTTATGCTACCAAATTTTTATTTTAAATTCATAAGAAAACACATGTAATTTTTGCATTCTACAGTATTATTTTATAGTAATATTAGTCAGATATTTTCGGTTATTGAATGGAACAAAATCAATCTTGTTAATTTAAAATATTACTCTCGCAAATGTAGTTAATTTATTTTAAAAAATCTTCAAGTAAATGCATTTTGGAAGCATTTTAAATAATCAAATCACTGCCTTCATAATATTAAATGTATTAAAAGACAATATCATAACTATTTTAAATAAAATATATTGCTACTCATTGTAGATGATACTACCTTCCTTCATCTTTATCACTTATCCAAAATGAGAGACAAACCTTGATTTTCTTGAAACGAAAAAGAAATTTCTACTATAGAATGAAAACGCAATGAGTTTCAAATGTGATAATTATTTTATTACAACTACTCGAGTGCTTAATGATCATATCATAGCAAAGTAAAGAACTTTATAACAAGTGGTGATTTTAAGTTCGATCCATTATTTCATCAACGTATAGTTAGTAATATAACAAAGTGAAGTGTTTTAGTATAAATGCTAAATTCTATTGAACACGAAACTCAAATGGAGCCTTTTATCCTAATATAAATTTATGTGGAAGTTTGGAGGTCAAGGAATTATCTTAAATTTATATATATATATATATATATATATATATATATATATATATATATATATATATATATAATTATTAAATTTTTTTATACCGATGACTGTTGCCAACAGATTTGTTACTTTTACGTGATAAGTAATTACTGTTTCTTTCTTTCAGAGATGATGTAAATTCATTTTAGGCAAAAAAAAGAAAAAAAAAAAAAAAAGAGAGAGAGAGAGAGAGAGAACTATTAATACTTTAAATTGTTGCCAAAATTCTGACATAATGAAATAAATTATTGTTCTTGTTTAAAATAATTTATAAGTAATAGGATGCCTATATAAAAAAATGTTCATGGCCGGAATTGGCAACATCTGGATTAAAGATAAGTACTCATATATAAACAAAAAACCCATCAACGCAATTTTAATGGACTTTTTTCAATGTCTTATTTTTCCCTCGAAAATTCCAACTTCGTAAAAAAATATTTCTCTAAGAGGTATATAGATGATTATGGATCATCAAAATTAAAATAACTTATATTGCTTTAACCATAAATATATACTTGTTAATTACAAGCACTGAGAAAAATTATAAAAGTTATAAATATTATTGCATGACAGAAATTTAATTTTTTTAAAATAAGCAATATAAATTTCCGTAAAAGATTTTCTTTTAATGTTATAAAATACGTTAATCATTTTTAAAAGTCCCTCTTTTTAGTAACAAATTATGAAAGAGCTACAGTTTGTTTTAATTGTTAAAAAGATTAAATGTTTGAAAAATATCAATAATTATGGATTAAGTTACAAGAGCACCCTGCAGAAACAAGTTATTAACTCCTATAAAAAACGCCAGGTTAGAACTGACGCCAAAACGAAGATTGCAGCTTTTTTAGTTTCCCCCATCCGTTCTTCAATCATTCAAGTTAGGGTTGTCCGAATAGGAAGTTTGGAAACTTCCGTAAATTCGATTTTAGCTGGTCGTTTTTAACCGCTCTTTTAGAGTAGTAACTGTGAAAGGCCTGATTCCATTTCCGAGAGTCTTAAGTTGCTTTTTTTTCTATTCAAACCGTTCCGTTCGAAAAATCGGAAGTGGGTTTTATAAGAAGTGAATCCGGAATAGAGATGAATCCTTTTGTACTGAAAAAGAGCATCTAAATGAAATAAAGAGGTATTGATTTTTCTCTTGGACGATTCCCTTTCTATTGTGCCACCTTAAATTTTCTGTTAGAAGTGCAACTTCTTGAAAGTTGTATTACAAAGAATAAAATTTATTTCATAGAATGGATTTATATCCATTTTTTGGCTCTTTAGTTGTACTAGCTATGAAATAAAATAGTTTTTTACGGGTTCTGTACTAAACAGGAAAAGGTTCGACTGCATGTTGTGCTTTTTGAATATAGAATATAACATACATGAAATATACAAACGTATACTATTAGTTTATATGAAACAAAAAAATAATTAATCTTTAAAAACCTATTCCATATTTTTTTAACCTAACTCTAAAATGATATATCTTGGAAAATGCAAGACACATACAATCATTTAACTTTCTGAATAATCAATACATAGCTTAATGGAGATTATCAGTTTCAGATAAAGCTTAACAAAGAAATTTTTCTATTCTGAAACTAAAATATTTAATAACACTTTTGATAATTGTAGTTAGCTGATTAATCAATATAATTACCAGAATTCCACAATCGTATATTTTGAAACTCATTTAATAAGGTTTAAGAATGTATAGAATAAAAACTATGCATTTTAATTTTTTTTAACATCTTAGGATATTAAACTATTTGTTAAAGTTTTAATTTTTCTAGTTATTTTTAAATAGATGACCTGATTGAAGATTATTCGAAAATTTTACTTCAATAAAATGCTTAATAATCGTTTTAAACGCAGTAACAATTTTTAAGGAAAAAAAAAACATTTAGTGAGATAGAAATTAATTAATAATTCGTAGTTTTTTGATAAACTCTAGAAATTTAAAATAATAAAAATAAAATTTTTACATTTTTAACACATAAATTTATAGAAATTCATTTACATTTAGTTTGGTAACAAACAGATTTAAAAATATAACCGAATCAAGAAAACTACCACGTCTCATTTAACACGAAATAACTATTAGTTATAAGTCAAACGTCTATATCTATAAGCAAAAACAGGAAAACATTTTGAAACACATGAAAGTAAAAAAAAAATTACTCTTTAAATAATTTAATATTTAAAATATCTACAATTCATTGATATTAAAATATGATAAAAAGGCTTTCTTAAATATATAGTGAATTTAATCTACGTTTGATATAAAATTCTAATTCTTCTAATATTATGAGAAATTATATTTCTATTCACGAAAAATATTACAAGCAGGATAAAAGATTACCCTACCCAAAAGATTGATAAAATATTCAACGTTATTAGAAATTGTTGAAATTCTTTAAGAATGACTTGAATTATGATTATGAAATTCTTTTTTTGTAAATTCTTCAGCATAACAAAAAATAATGAGAGTTGGAATCTTAAGTTTTACTTAAGTAAGACTTAAGTTTTTAATTTTTGATTCAACTAAACTATAATTATTTTCATTATTTGAATAAATAGGGCTGTCACTTAAATATTAACTTTGATGTTACTACAATTTAAGCAAATTAATATTTTTTTCTCATTTTTCTTAAATTAAATATTTTAATTATTGTTTTTATAATTTGCTGCATATTTTAAAACTCACTATTAACATGAGTATCTTAATTTTAAATCAAATTACTTGCACTTTTAATTAAATTTTGGAAATTTAAAAGAATTTTAAACAATACTCCCATGATTTTCCATAGCATGTATTATTAGCATTCTGATCCTCAAACATGATTTAGTTATGGTTTGGTAATCATTCGTATGTGTATTACTTTTTTTTTATATTATTCATAATCATGTTTATATTCATTAATATCTGATCTGAAGGTAGATTTAAAAAAAAAAATTATTAACTTCTCAATCCAAAATTTAGCCTAGATCTGTTTCTAGAATTATTTTGGTACCCATATTGATTTCCTTAGGTTTTAATTATTTGGTCTTTTATTTAATTGAAAAAATTTCATTAATATATATGACGGATCATTGAAATGACAGAACAAGACTGGGACTTTGGATTGAAAGGAAATTTAATAAAAAAGAATATAAATGAATGTTTGCTTTGATAAAAAAATCCAGACAATTAAATGAATATAGAGTAATATTGTGTGTACAATTAGTCAAATATAGTGCAATACAGCTTCAAACCGCCTCCTGCTGCAATTCATGCCGCTGCACAATGTGAAGTTGTATGGATTAGAAGTCGAATATTGTCCTGAGGTAGATGAGGCCACAGATCCTGAACAGCTTCCTCCAAATCATGCACGGAGTGACAGGTAGGCATCTGGAGATTCAGCAGTTTCCACAAATGAAATATAGAGGACACATCCAAAAGCGGGCCAGCCATGGAAGAGTCTGAATATGATGTAGAAAGTCTTGAGGTAATCGAATTTTTTTGAGGACAAGCATTATATTTCCCCTTGAAGACCATTTAGGAAAAACTTACACGCAGGATCGAAGGATCGAGTCAATATAACGTGGACCCGTTAAGATTGCACTTATTATAATTAGAGTGGACTGAGTGTCTTAGGCTATGATCTCCAGTCCTTTAAGCCTGCTGTACGGACAGCGTATCGCTCCACAGTGTACCGTTCAAAAAGGTGCCTCCATCCCCCGTTATCGGTTATCATCTCCAAAACGAACAGGAATTCTACAATCAACACAATGTATAAGAATCTGTGTATTCTCTTCGCTCTGGCTTGGTACCATTGTAGACAACTCCGCGGGCTGGCTGCGGTACCGGCGCGCCAGCGCGTTACGCAGCGCGCAGCGGCGTGCCGGGCGCGTTTGCCAGCGCGCTGCTTTGTGCAGCGCGTATGCCAGCGGGCGGTGTTTATGTGGCCGCTGCAGGCGGGGCAGGTGTGCGTGCTCTTTCCCGCACGCACTTACACACATTGCACACATTAATATTACACACACACAATATTGGCTATATATATATATATATATATATATATATAGATGAGTGCATGTGTGTAAGTGTCGTGCAGAAAGCGAAACTTTCACGTTGGTATCCATTTCAAATTAGCTTTCGAAGAATTTAAATTTATTTGTTTTCAATTTAAACATACCTTAATTACTTATCCAATAAATCTTAACTTTGTGTTTTGAGGGATAGTTGCTAAGATCTAGATTATTACTGAAATAGTGATTGACAGTTGTAAATCGAATGGTTACTTATCAGACTTGTGCTAATTTAATTAAATTGACTCCTACAAAGTGAAGTCAATAACTGATACAAAAAATGCGCAAGTCAGTTCCAACTCGACTATTTATTTGTCAATTACTATAATATAATGTTATACTCTCTCTGACTGTAGGCTACAAAACCAATTTAAAATTGCTGCTATTAAATATTTTTTACAAGCCCTTCTCAGTTAATTCATGAGGGGCCACGGTAGCCTAGTGATAAAGGTCTGGACTAGCGGCCAGGTATTTTCGTTCAGTCAGTTCGATCCTACGCCAAAGACCCCCGTGTTTCCGGGTGGATGGCTATACAATCTGTCAGATCCCAAAGTCTTCCTGTGATGTGGAAGTAGGAGAGTAAGCCACTTAGAGTGTCGTCCTCTACTCTTGACCTGGTTCAATTAAGAGTGTCCTCACCAATAGCCTTCGTGTTGTTTTAGTGCACGTTATAAAACTATACTAAACTAGTTGAATCTGCTTTCTAACAGTCCTCTGAGTGGTAACTAATAACCAGTAACTGTAACTCGCGATATTATCGGCCTCCTGACACAGAATTATAACTCAGAACTACCCCCCTTTCTCCCTCTAAATTTGACTCTTACTTTATTTTTTCATTATATCTGAATAACTTTATTTATTTCCGCCTTGCATTTAATTAGATACATGTTTTGTTTGCAAGAAATTAGTTCATGCAATCATTGCCTAAAGTCCCCAAGGTTAGAGAAGGAAATCACGAATAGCCCAACGTCATAAGGGTAAACTACAAAATCAGATTATAAACTGATGATGAATTGTATTACTTGACGTAGATTTATGAGTTTAGTTTCAAAAAATGAACTTTACATTTTCTCTCAACACAGTTTAGTTTTCAATGAACTTTGCATATTTTCATAATCATTTATTATGTAGACTTTGTTTATTATGATTTATTTATATTTTTGCACTGTACTTAAATTGTTTTTCGCGTATTTTATTAATTGGCTAACTCTGAAAATAACGCAACAATTTTAACGTTTTTAAAATATAATGTAATAAATATACGAAACATATATAATAAATACAATTTGATTATGATAATAGTGTTACATTATTAAATAACATTAGAAATATAGTGATGTAATAATATCCCTCATTTGTCACAGGAGCATTAGTACGAGATTAGCTTGGTAGTAATGACTAAGCCGTCTTGGCAATCTGTGTTCTTTATTGTCCCTAACTGATGCTCAAAAGGACTGTGATAATGAGACAATGTTTCTTTATAAATTTTTTTATGTGACTCCACTTGTTGCTACACTTTGCTTGCTGTCTTTATAAACTTATAATACAAACTAGTTACGCTGGCATAAGGTATGCAGCAGGCCATGGTGCCATTAGCTGCCGCGCGCAGCGCGCGGGCGGCTGCGGCGGCGCAGTGCTGCCTTTTGCGCGGCGAAGCGGCGTACGCAGCAGCCAGTATACGCGTACCGGTACGGCTTGGCCGCTGCGCATGTATAAGCAGTGCCGAGCGCCAGGTAGCAGGCGCGGGCGGCGTTCTTTTGGCCGGTTTTTTGTAGCCCAGTTTTGCCGGTAGTTTTGCCTGGAACGGCAGCGTTTTATTTTACGCAGCGAAGGCTGCGGCGGCGAAGCGGCAACCGCCAGCGGCTGCTCACCAGCAAAGCGGAGAAATCATTGATACGGCATTGGCAACTTTTAAACTTTTAATTTTACATTGCAACTATAATGAAACATTACTGAATCATTCTTCAAACCAAAATGAATGAAGAAATGAATTTTAACAATGAGAGATATTATTATTTTATTTTAATATTTAAAATAAATAACGAAAAGTCTGTATCTTTTTTCCTGGTAACCTTATGATGATTATACTTGATAAAAGAAAATATAAAACCCTCAATAATGGTAACATTTTAAAAAAATCAGTTTAATTAGGCTTTTGAAATGCCTGCATTAAACAACCATTTCTTTGTCGCTTTTTATAGTTTCCATGTGGAAATAAACAAAGCATTACATGAAGCTTCTCCAAAAAAGATATTTATGGGATATTACTTACTTCAAGTGATCAACATTTTCAAATTTTCACAAAAAATTTTGAAAAATTTTGCCATTTTTAATAGTGGCAATGATAATCATAGGAATTAATAAATGTTAAAGCAAAATCTGAAACAATTATACTGAAATACAATGTAAGTGTCAGTGTGATGTTTTTTTATTTTAACAAGTTGTGTTTGTACAGCCATATTACTTGTATAATATTTGTAAAAAAAAAATAGGCATAGTTAACAAAGCAACTATTTGCCTAGAGTCGTTGATGTTAAACGAAACATATATTTTTTAAACAATAAATATCATATAATATTTTCTTGCATTTAAAGTAACCTATAAATGTTCACACTGTTTTATTTAGGTTTGTTTCTAATATTAATGATTGCAATACTTTTATTACTCCAGAACAAAAAATGTTTTCATAAGATATTTAAGCACATTTTATTTTAAATTAGTATTCTAGACTTGAAAAATTATGGAATTAATCATAATTTGAATTTAACTAACTTTTCAAAAAAATATTTTTCTATTTTTAAAAAGAAAACAAAATGCTCTTTTTTTAATAAGTCATGCCATTTTACTGAGAAAAATAATATGAATAGAATAAATAGAAGGAAAACTGTCTGAGGAGTACAAGTTTAATTTAAAACTCGACTTAATTGAATTGTATTATAGATGTTAGAACAAAAAACTATCATTGTGTGATAACATAATACAACATATTTAAAGTATATTATTTAAAAGGCTTTCTGCCAGCTTGGATTTTCATTATCTATATCATTTATTAATTATTTCTTTTATTTATTTAATCAATTTATATCTCAAAAGAATAACGTGTTGTTGTTCTTTAAAAGACGACAGGCATTTTTAGCGCCTTCCCAAAATCTCTATTTTATATAGTTTGTAAATTAATTTATGAATTTTATCAAATGTAAAGATGAAGAAGTTCCTTATTCTATATATGTCTTATATTTTATCTTATCAATAATAGTATTCATCAGACTTCATAATATTTGAGACTAAATTATATGGAATAAAAGAATTGAAAGATTTACAACTTCAAATTTGTATTTATATTTATATAGCAAAATTGTTTTATAAAGTGATTTTCTAGAAAAAAGAATGAAAATGAAATCATGTAACTACATGCATTTTTTTTTTTTTCTTTTAAAAAAGCCTTGCTGAGAAATACAAAATAAAAGAATGTAAGGTTTGATTAATTAATAACTGGAAGGTACAAAAAAAACGTGATAATGAATTAAATTTAGGTGAAAATATATTTAGCAGCACCTTTAACATCTCAGTTTTATTGATATCCAATATTTGCTCCTATAATTGTTTAAAGTATCTAATCACAAAATTAATTTGGCCCCGAGTATGAAGTCAAACATTCAAGAAAACCAATTATTTTATTTTTAATCTACGAATATTCAAATTTCAGAAACGAAATTCTTTTGTGCTCTAAGGTTAGTTCCTACACGCGTCGGGACCAAAAGAGAGCAAAGTATTTTCTTTTGGTGTAACAATTAGCGTTATTTCTTAATGAAACTATTTGCTGCAAAATGTTTTATGTGAGGTTTTGAAGTTATGTTTATTTAAAACCGAAATCACTATTTAAAAAGAATTGTATACTTTTAGCATTATTATTATCAATGTATCATCGCTCATTTGCAATATATCAAAAGTATTGGATTGCAAGAAAACAATTATAAAGGAGTAATTTGAACAGCAGATAAAATATCATTTTATTGATTTTTTTTATTTCGCTTAAATTCAACAAGAATAAAATTATCCTTATAAGAAATAGGTATTAATTCTGAAATTCAGATATATTTACAAAAATGAACTGTTTTGAATGTTTTGATAATGCTTGTAAATAATTATAAACCCTGGTTGTGTTGCTTTGTTAATCATTTTGCCTTACTTTGAATATTTCACTTGTTTCCATAAACGAAATTCTGTAAGAAAACGTTGATCTGTAAATATATTAATAACTCTCTGAAATTATTTTCGTTTTCGGAACGCATCAGTAAAAAGATTCTTTTAATTGCTACTAATTTTGAAGGAAAGCATTTATGACAAGAAGAGTTTGTATTTTTGAATGTGGAAATTAAAATAAAAATGCTTTTTTAGTTGAAGTTCCAGGTGAATCTGTTTATAATGTAAACATTTTTTTTTATTTTAAAGCTTTTATCTAATTTTGAAGTAATAAAGCTTAAAAACAAAATTAACGAATTTAATTGTAGTACATTTAAAGAAGCTACACGCCATGTTATTATAGTAGAAATTTTAAGAACTTTATTATTATTATATACAATGGACCGGCTCAACTAAAAGAGCTTAAGCATTCTTTAGATTCTTAAATTGCTTAGTAATTTTGTATCACGGCTGAAGAAAATCAATGTTAGAAATTACACCACACTCTCACACAAGACGACTTTGAGTTCCGAAAGACATCACGTGCACAGCTCCTCTACACGCTACATGTCCTCAGAGAAATTAAGACTTAAACTCAGCTCAATTGAAGTATCACAAGCTGTACCATTGTAATGGCTTAATAACTACCACAATACTCTAAGAATTTTATAAGCTTCACATTTATAATTCTTGATTATGAGAGAAAATTAATCTCTATTTAAAGTATTTTCTTAAGCAGTAAATCTAATAATGTGATCAGCAGAAAATTTCATATTCTAGAAATAAACTGAACGGATTCAACATTGAAATATTATAAATTTCATTTGTTCTTTTTAGTAACTCCAAGCATTAAGACATCAGCTTTTAAAATTCAGATAGAGTATATAGTTTGATACACGTAAAACGGTTCTCGGAAGCTTAGTGGTCATATTTCGCGAAATTGCTGCTGGAATTTTGCCCAATCGTCGGCTCGAGCCCAAATGCCACTAAGGGAAACAACATGTAGTGGGGCCGATGGATGTTAAATCTATCGAGATCCTTCCATGGCGCGGTGTAGAAGTTTGGAGATAGTGCCAACTCGCATGTCTAACTCGTCACATGACTGAGGCTCAAAATAACGAGATCAGCTGCCAATGAACCTCGCGTTGCTGCTTAGTGATCACGAGGCAATCACATTACATGTAAAATCAACCATTAGAACAACGGAACAGAAAGCTTCGCTGACAGTTCCCAAGTGCTGTAAACGTCGTCGTTTCTCTGTACGAATGGATATTAGGCGTTTCAGCAAACATGCCCATTTCCCGGCAAATGGTCCATGTGAATGTACGGTTTATGGCGTTGACAATATGTCTGTCTTCTCGCGTTAGAAGGACGGGGAGGTCTTGTATGTTCAGTACGACCTCTCAGCAAACCCATTGATTTCATATCTTGCCAACAGTGGTTGATTTTCGACGAGTGGGATTACGGCAACATCAAAGAAACGATAGTCCACACTCTCGATAACCAACGTGCCTCATCGAATTATGACACTTGCTGGTAAGCATTTCTTCTTATTATCGAGGCATACCATCATTATCTCATAACAATTCCGACATTACTCTACTCTACATACAACTTTTCTTTTTATGCAGTCCTCAGATGTCGTGTCTCCTCCCAGCTAATGTGCGCTTGAATACCAATCATTTGCATATCGTTATCTCTTCTTCCTCTTTCGTGGATATTGACGTTCTTCAGATCACTTTGCTGGTGTTGCAATTTTAATTTCGTGCAATGCATTATTCTCGTGTTTACTTAACACCATGATTGTAGTCCAGATTTCCTGTGATATAAAAAGGAACCATCTAACAATAAAATCTAGAATAGTACTGTATAATTTTTTTCTGGAGAACATTGTGATCTGTATCGAAATTTTGTTTCTGATGAGTAGTACTACTTTTATTATTTTTACATTAATATTTAGCTTAACATCTATTTTAGACGGAATCGAATTTTTCTTTCAGAACTTCCTCTCTACGTTTAATTATGACGTTGCTTATTCATGCTGGTATTCCACTAATCATGGTGTTAAGTGATTATATTCATATATGTTAAATAATTAGAAAAATATTTTTATAAAGGTGAAATGTACTCCATTTTTTCTTTGCTTTATTATCTGAGACTGTAAAGATAGAATAATATAGTGTCTACTGATCCCCAGAGACTTCGACGTTCATTGTATATTAGTTGGAATTTTATACACGTATTTTTGTGGAATAAGAGCTGAATTTTTGCTATTTCTTTAATTTTGTATTTATATTCCATTTCATTTTTTCTATTCTTATTTCATGAAGAAGTCTCAAATATCTACTTGTGGTCTAATCTATCAATTGCTGCTCTATCTATAAATGTTTCCTTAAATGTGTTGGCAATTTTACTGCCTGCGCTTTTCAGCCTTGCCAAGCAGCCATATGCAACGCATACGAAAAGCAGCGGTTTGTTAAAAAATGTTTGCATGAAGTTGCTGCGCTACTGCTGCGTCGTTTGTATGTTACGGCAGCAATGCTGTGTTCAAAGCCAGCAGCGGCGGGCATATGGCGGCAAGCGGTTTCTTGTGCCTGCGCTGCGCATGTGTTTGCGCAGGTAGCGCTTTGCGGCTGGCGGCCATGTAGCCATGAACCGGCAGCCAGCCATTTCAAAAGGTAGCCTGCCGCGCTGTGCCTTTAAAGGCGGGCTGCGCGCATGTTCACGGCTTTTATGTGCAAGGTGTTGTGGCGCAGTTTTCTTACGGTACGGCAAAGGTTTCGGTTTTAGCTTTGTTTTGCAGTGTGTAGTTTTTTGCCTACAAACAGCTTGCTTAAAGGAAAAGGGCGCCTTTTAACTGAAACATCCAAAGTTCCAACACCACCGTTTGAAAGGTTTTGCTAACCTTTAATTTCCTTAAAACTCTTAATTTCTCTTATGTTAATTTCAAGTTGTGAGGTAAAGTAAAAATAATTGAAGGATGCTGCTTTCACAATGAGCTAGAATTTCCATTAATTTTTTTCATCCTTTACTTCTATTTTAGATGAAAGTGGCCATGGAATGCTTTATCACAATTACAAAGAATATCTGCTGTTGTTATGCTGTAGTACTTGATAAAAAATGCACCTGGCTAATATTATGCAACAACTCATTAATTTAGATTCATTTGAGGGTTAAACTTAATAAATCAATTGCAGTTTCTTTTCTTTTTTGCTTGAAGTAAACATATTGTTTTTTTATTCTTACGTAGAAATAATTACTTGTGCATCGGCAGGAATTATTTATCATTTAGTTTCTCCATTGTATCTAGAAATCTATTGAGATATATTTGAAGCCTTTGTTTCTCTCTTTAAATATAGTCCTGTATTTCCAGATCAATTGAGTCCAAAATACACAAGAGGAAAATCATTTATATATATATATTATACATATGATGTATTGCTTACATACACACATATACATATGACGTGTCAGTTAACCATTCTTCTACTGTTAGGCTTGCAGAGGAGGGACTGAAATACAGATCTTGATGCTTCCGGTGCAGATCGCACATTATTCCGTCCCGTTATAGTTCAGTTTGTTTTTCCTCTTGTTTGAATAAGACGTTGCATCAAATTGCCAATGATCATGAAAGTTTAAAAATCGAGTAGAGCATAAATTTGAAATTTTCTAATTAAAAAAATTTCAAAATGAATGTTTTAAATTGTTAGCTGAGGTGTTTGGAGATAATTGTGGCTGACACAAGTGGCTGTAAATTTTTTTGAACGGCTCAAAATGATTTTCGGAAGATCGGGAGTAGCTGTTGAAGACGATAGCAATACGTAACCGAACGAAGCACTACCA
>BMAW01085780.1:0-58667 GCA_019974015.1 Nephila pilipes
TGTTTCTCTAGATTTTAATTCATAAAGATGCATAAATTATTTGATTATTACTATAGATTGAATAGCTTCTTAAATTAATATGTGTATTTATTTGGTATGATCACTGCTGGCATCACTCTCTGACTAAAGGAGTCGTCATAAAATTCCAGCAATTGTTATAAAGAACAGAAATTCCGAGGTTAAACCCATAATTATACGTAGAAGTGAACTGAATTTGTGAATTTCATTAGTTTCTTAAAGTTTTGAATTTTAATTAACATGTTTCGTTTCTTAAAACTTTTTCCACCCAGGACTAATTACAAAGCGGAATTTTTCTTCACAAGGAATATATTTGCCACCCTATGTTTCTTAACAAAGAACGTTGGACTTATATTACTATGCACTTACACAATAAAAAAACTTTTTAAAAAAATATTTAAAGTCATTTTTTTTCCCTTCACAAAAGAAAATTTTGAGGATTACGAGGGAGTAACGTAAAGTTTCAATTATTACTAAGAAATAACTGAGACATCTGGATGAAATTTATTCTAAATTCTTATTGATCCTTATATACATAACGTTGTCAATTACAGCTATTCATGTTGATTTGTTTTGTATCAGGAATCCGTAGATTTCAGAAAGCCTCAAGAGCGTAAATTTTGAATTATTACTAAACAACAACCTAGGTAGAAACTTATTCATTATTCTTAAGACTCCTCTTCATAGACGTCGCATTTCTCCTAGCTTTTCTCGTCTTTTTCGAAGGCCGCTATTGTAGAACTCCGCAGAATTAACTCTATCTTCTCCACTTCATTGGTTACTTCAATCTACGGGCTTCCTGAAACCAAACAAATCAACATTAATAGCTGTAATTAACAACGTTATGTATATAAGGATTAATTAATACGCAGAATATATTTTGTTGAGATATATCTCGGTTATTTCTTTTTAAAACTTAACGATACCTCGTCGCATTTACTTTCAGAATTAGAATATTTTGTTATTATATATAACCAGTATATATATATATGTGTGTACGTGTGCGTGCGTGTGTATGCGGAAAATTTTTTTTGCACTCCTTTTAACTTAAAATTATTCAATAATATGTATATAAATGTAGGATTTTCTATCTAATTATTAAACAATTCATTTTTATTTTTTCAATCTACTGTAAAACCAGTTCCTCCGATACTCAATAGATGTCGCCACGAATCAGAGTCATGTGATAAGCTCATGCAGCGCCACCTATCCCAGAACAAAACTGAGTGACACTTCGTTTTCGCCCTCCTCTTTCCTCTCTTTTCCGCTTCTATTCACCTTCGCTACCCGCGTCGGAAGTAAACTTTAAACGCCCGAGCGCGTTCCAGCGCCCATCGCCAATATGGGTTAAATGAGGCAGCCATCTATCTTTATCAGACGAACTGGTCAACTTGTCATATCATAGTGTAAATACTTTTCATTCTTCATCTTCTCTCCTAATAAACAAGTAAAGCTACTGCGAGCCTTTCCCCAAAATATCAACAACAACAACACATGGAATCCGGAACTACCCCCCTAGACAACCAGCCCTTTGCGTAAGAGCAAACCATCGAAGATCCGGGATGAATAATCTCCATCACCCCACTATCTACATAAATTATTATAATTTATTTTTAATGGATACGTCAGTTACTTACTAAGAAATAATCGAGACATCTGGTTAAAATACTTTGGTTTAAATGAATTTGTTTCCTTTGCTTTTTTTAGTTTTTTTTCCTTCGGTTAAACTTTAGTTTTGATTAGGCATTTCTGTTTATTTTGGTTTAATATCCTTTCGTTTTATTGTAATTCTCTGAAGTGTAATGAATTGGATCCGTGACACTAGTACAAACACACATTTCTCAGTCCCAAGTATGAGACAGCTTATAGCTGTTTACCTAAATTTTTGAATTTAATTTCCTAATTATCTTATCTTAAGGTAAGCTTTGTAAATCTTGGTTAGGCTTTGATATATATTATTTTGTTGTCATTTTTTAAATTACTTGTTCTATATATACTTTTTAATTTTTAATTATTTACATGTTTATTATGTATTCTTGAATATTAAGTATTATTATGCTTTCAACAATTTAATAATTTTTCTAATTTTATAATTTTATGTATTTAAATTATTGATAATTTTAGGTATTCTAAATTTAACTTCAAAGTATTGTATTTTTGTCTTTAGTTTACTCCGTAATTTCTTAAATTTTGTAATGTATGTAATTTAATAGTTTCAAAATTTATCAATTTTAATTTTGTATTTATTATGATAAAAATCATTTCTAATTAACATTAATTATACACTCACAGATATATATATATACATAACTCTCTCTCTCTCTCTCTATATATATATATATTACTCTCTCTCTCTCTCTATATATATATATATATATATATATATATATCTCTCTCTCTCTCTCTCTCTCTCTATATATATATATATATATATATATATGTGTGTGTGTGTGTGTGTGTGTGTGTGTGTGTATTATAAGATAAGATAAATGAGTACTCTTCAGATTAGATATTTAAAAAGTAATAAAATGAAAATCCTTATTTGTTACGAGTATATTGATAAGGTACTTGGGAATTATGCGATTATTTGTAAGAAACTTTATGTTGATTTGGCGCATCTTTATTAATGTAAATAATAATGATAGAGAAACAGCCAATAGAATTAAAGCTTTGTAGGAATAACAGTGACTAATGGATAAAATACTTACAATACTGTAATTGGAAAAATCTTACGAAAGACTTACAAAGTACTATTGATAGTTTTTATAAGACTGCTATTATTGAAAATAGCTATAAAATTGTAACCTATGTAAAAGATAAACATTTACTCTATTTATAGTTATGACTTTGAAGATTTTCTTAGTTCCATAAATATAGATTAATTGATTCAGATTATTTTGGCTAAATATTAAGAATTTAAAATTAATCGATCAATATCTTTTGAAGTATCGAAATTTTTATTAATCATACACAAAAATAAAACTTTATTAGTTATAATGAAAATAGCAATAAAAAAATTAAAGGCATACCTCAAGGAGGTTCTGTTAGTAATAGTCTAGCCAATATTTATCAAAAATGTTTTAAATATAAATTTATAGATAACAATAATTTCAAGTTATTTCGATGAATTGACGATCCTCTAGTTTTTCAAGTTAATTTTCAACATATATTATATCAAACTTATTCTTTTATCCATCATATTTAAATTTGATAAGAACTAATGTAAATTCTCATAAAACAGATTTCTTAGTTATGTTAATTTAAAAATAATTAGTAACGATGTATGTATGTATATATATATATATATATATATATATATATATATAGTTATATATATATATATGTGTGTATGTGTGTGTGCAAATTAATTGCGACAAAGTAAAAAAATTACTTTTTTTAGGAAAACTATATCTTTATTCATTCTATACATTTACAATACATTTTCTAGTATGACGCATGTCCTCCCTTAGCACAAATGACCTCTTGCAGACATTTTGGCATTGATTCCACTAGATTCGTACACATCTCCAATTGATTCCACTAGATTCGTATACATCGTCTTGAAACAACACTTGAATTGCATTGTTTATCTCGCGTTCTTCTGTTGTACAGTCCATCTTATTTAAACACCTCTTCCCAATATTCCACACGTTCTCAATGAGATTTAAGTCTGTTGGATTTAAGGCCAATCAAGCACTTTAATTTGATTTTCCATCATAAAAGGCTTTACCTGTTTTGAATTGTAACAAGGAGCGAAGTCATGTTGAAATGTTTTGTTAAAGGTTTTCATGAATGAAACAATATTATGCCGTAATATTTCTATATATTTAATTAAATTCATCATGCATTGAACAGGAACTAAGCTTCCAGTGCCATTTGCCGTGAGATAACCCAAAAAGCGGATGTTTCGGCGGATGTTTTACTATCTGTTGGATATGGTCCTGTCTCAATGGTACACAATCAGTTCGTCTCACAACATCTGAAATGTATTCTTGCACAAATAAATGAGTTTCATCACTGAAAGATACTTTCTTCCAGTCGTCAGTAGTCCCTGATTTGTGGGTTTTTTGCTCATACTAAGCGTTTTTTCTTCATGTTAGGAATTAAAAATTGTGTTTTCGTTGGTCTCGTTGCCTTACCGCCAGCGTCCAGAAGCTTACGCCGTTTATTTGAGCTACTCACATCCAAACCATGTGCCAATAAATTCCTTTAAAGGTCTGAGCTTGTTTTTCTTGGATTAATTTTGCTATTTCTTATTAGAATTTTGTCAGTTTTTACAGTAGCTTTCCGCTTGCGCCGACTTCTTCTTTTCCTTTTTGGAGAGACTGATCCGCATTCTGTGAATGAAATTAGGATCCTAGAAACACTCGATTTGGCTACATCAACTGACCCGTGTATATCAAACACAGCAAACCCCATGGGAAAGAAAAAGATCACCAGGATGCTTTAGGCTCATGATGTCCGCACCTAAGTTAAAAAGCAAGCCCCTGAGGTCCCCTGATATAATACCCAGGAGCAGGGTACACGGTTATACCTCCAGACACTGAGTACCCATTTGAATCGACTCTTAGAACATGCATGAGCTTCTGTGGCACTATTCTTTCACACCCAGTTACTATACGGGTGCTCATGCTCATAATTATCTCTTAATACACTATCCCTTACTATACTGAAATCACAAGTAAAGTCATGTTTATATATATATGATCTTTATTGGCAGAATCTTCATATTCTGAACAGTTACATTTTTTTTCAATATTTATATCTTTTTAATCATATTATAATTAAACACATATATACCTATTTTTTATTATATTTAAGAGCTTTTTTAAATGTAATATTTTATATTAGAAGTAATTTTATATGTTTATCAAAATATCATTAAAATTAATCTTATTAAAAATTACTCGAAAAACTTAATTTCTTTTTTTAAAATCTTTGATTTTGAATGCTTATTAGATAGCTAATAATATCTATAAAAATATGTAAACATTGGCTGACTATATTATTATCATTATCTAGGAATTCTTTAAAAATACCAATTTCTTTTGTCTTTAAACTAAAAATAATGTAATTAATATTTTTAACATTATAATTATTTTCAGAATAATGATTAAATTCACAAATCATTTTTATAATTTCAATTTTATTTAGACTTTTTTTTCATCTTTTTCTTTTTATTCCTTCATTTTTAATCTATTTTTACTGTTGTTTAAAATTTTGTACATTTTTTTATTACCTTTCTGTTTTCATAATCAGTAAAATATTTCCCCTATTGTACAATACATTAAAACCATCAGGGTAAACAGTATTGTATAACCTTATAAAATTGTTTTCCCAACATAGTATTTTCTTTTTCTGTTAGGTTATATTTTGATAAATAAAATCTCAACATTTTCAAATTGATGAAATTAGAAAAGATGTATCTCAATTTTATCTGACGATTTTTAGCCGTTATTATGTTTTGTATCACATCTATGATGATTGATTCTAATGTTTATATAATTAGATATTTGTCCTACATATTTAAAAAGACATTTTTTTCTTACAATTTAATAAGTAAATACAATCAAACGTTTCACAAAAAATAATAAATTTAGATTTGTGATTGTATTGTTCATTGTTTATCATACAATAATTTTTACAACTTTTGCTATCACGCTTTTTATAACTTAATTTATAGTTTTAAAACTATTTATATATGTATATATATATATATATATATATATATATATATATATATATATATATCTGTGTATGTGTGCGTGCGTGCTCACTTGCTATATCATATTCTAAATCATGTGAGATATTTTTTTTTTCATTATTTTCTTTCTAAGTTTCTTATTCAAGAATCAACGTCAAAATTTAGTTAAATAAACATGTAAAATAAAATCTCAAGATTAATATTAATTTAGATGGTTTTCAAAGTTGAATGATATTTTTAATGAAGGTCGCTCTTTAAAGTATTTGTTTAATTATGTTCAATGTGAAGAGAGTGCTTAAATTTCCATTGATTTTTATGCGCCATATGGCTGAATAACTTTTATTTTTCATGCACGCTGTTATTATAAAGTAACACATGTAATGATCTAATGATCAATGTTAACTTTTCGTCTTCTTAAATCTTGTCAAGTATGAATTCCTTGTCTTTGATTAAAGTGTAGCGAAGAGACTCATCAGATTTTTTTAATGAATTATTCTCTTTTGAGTTTTTAATATCAATTAAATCGTCATTTGCAAATAATTTTTATGGTAATTAATGCCATTCGTCCTCAATTTCGGCAATTTTTACAATCAAATCGGATATTTACATCTTTTGGTCTAATCACATCTTGTTGAATGAAAATAAAACAGAATACAATTGTAAAATAGATATTACTCAAAGGTTATCTCTGTTTGAAGAAATTTATTTCATTTTCCTACGGCCAGTTTCTTAAGATATTAGCTTTATAGATAATTTTATAAATTAAACAGACTTTTGAGTCTTTATTCAATGATGCATACACAAGTGACTCACATCACACAATTTCAAAAAATTACCTTCTAGCTTAATTATATTTACCTTAACGAAATAATAAATTTGAACTTAATTTTTAATTGAGAATTTAACTTCTATCACACAGCAATTATATATTACAAATATAAGAACCAGTTTGTTTGAACAAGCAGTTTTTGCCTGTACTTTGTGCGATATATAGTTATGTGGAAGCAATTTAGTGTTCTATAATTCACCGTTCCCTGCATTTATTAATATTATATTGCTGAGTTTTTCTTCACTAATATACGTAACGTATATTTTACTTATTATTAAGAAATCACTGAACTGAGACATCTAGATAAAATTTATTCTGTATATTAATTGATTCTTGAGTACGCAATGTTGGCAATTCCATTACTACTAATAATGGTGTGTTTGGTTTCAGGAAGCCTTAGATTGAAGTAACTATTTGCACTGCTGTAAAGTTTGAACTATTCTAAAAATAATCGAGATAGAAACTTAATTTTCATTTATTATTCTTGAGATTTCTCTACATAGTAACCATCTAGAGTTACACATTTCTCCCGCCGTTCCTTGATTTTTCGAAGGCCGTCATTGTAGAATTCAGCAGATTTTAAACACCATTTTCTCCACATAGAGGGTTACTTCAATCGTCGACTTCTTGAAACCAAACAAATCAAAATTTTAAAAGCTGTAAATTACAACGTTGTGTACTTAAGGATAAATTAACATGCGCTGTAAATTTTATCTAGTAATCCTGGTTATTTCTTAGTAATTTAAAGTTAACGATACCACTTGGTATGGAAAAGATAGGCTTCTGTTCTTAAACAATGTCTTACGCAGAATTGCAAATACTTTTTCTTTGTCGTATATTTATTTACAGAAAGAGACATTTTTATCTCTGTTAAAACTGACAGTTTGACATTTTTTGGTGTTACTTTCAATGTATAAAAATAACTTTCTTTCTTTTTCTTTCCAGTTGTCCTGGACACAAATCGCTGGTATCACAAAACCTTGATAACAGGCGATAAACTCAGCATTACAATCGGTTCCGAGTATGATTGACGATGAAGCAAATACGATTCGATTATCGTGTAAAAGAGATTATCGATGCTAGTCATTACGCTCATGATTCCTGATTATGGTAGCAAGTTCCGCGAAGCATTATGTGTTGCATTGTTTTGTGTTCATGTTATGTTTCATTTCCGCATTTATTTTTGTTGAGTTCATGCGCATTTGCTTAAAACCCGTTCCTGTGTCACAACTGAAATTAATAAATGTGATAAATCTATGATTTCATGTGTTTACTTGAATATTGTTTTATAAATTTATTTTGTTTATAATGAAATTATTAAAATTACAAAAGTTGTGGTTCTTCACCATTATATGAAACATGTTAGAATTTAAAATGTTGGTTTATTATTTATTTTACTCCCACATTCATGTACATTTGTTAACAATAATATTAATTATTCAAAAAAAATTTAATGATAACACATTTAATACTTTCTACTCAGCAAAGAGTTTATGCAAAGTTATCTTTAAGTGAAATAAGTTTGATACTGTTTGTATATGATTATTTTAGTGATCTTACTCCTAATTTTGAAGCTCGTTGAATTTGTTAAGATATAATATGGAAGTAAATATCAGTTTGAGAATGGAGTTAATATATAGCCATTAATATATTGATAAATTTTAATACTTATTTCGAATTTGATAGAAGTTAATCAATATGTTTTGAATATTTCTTATAATCATAGATGAGATAGTAGTGAAAAACTGAATTACTGTTATGATTTTCCGGATCTGTTTAATTCCATTGATATAGAGGATATGATTAGGGTTTTGATGATTCTCTATAATCAATATAACATTGAAAATACGATAAAACTGAGCAAATTTAAAAACCGTTTACAGTTAGTACTGCAGGAAAATTATATACTTTTCAATAAGAAAATATACAGACAGATAAAGGGTCTTACTCAAGGAGGACCAGCTAGCAACATTCTAGCTAATCTGTACTTACATTTTTATGAATCGAACTACTTGAACACCTCTCTTTATGTTTTATATAGACGACCTAATAATTTTTAGTTAGTGTAAAGATTTTAAGCCGAACATTGATTTTTATCCAAATTATTTGGTTTTATTGCAGACAAATTCAGATACAAGTAAGGCTGAATATTTAAATACCAAACTACAGCTAAAGGATCACATTATTTATAGTAATTTATATGATAAAAATGAGGCATTTGGGTTTAGGATAATTAAAATGCCTTTCTTGGAAAGCGATATTCACTTGATCATATACAGAAACATTATTTTAAACTTTTTGTATTGTAATAAACTGCTAGCTACTGATGATAAAGATATATTCAATAATATTAGGAACTTTATAGGAAAATGTAGGGAATATGATTATCCATTGGAATTTTTAAAAAGACATATTCGCAACAATTTGTATGATGGTCCATTTTGATGTGTTTTTAAGATTTCCCATGAGGAGTTCTTAGGAGACTCTGGAGGACATTGAAATGTCATTATGCAAATTGAATTTGATATCTAAAAAAAAAAAAAATTATATTATGAAGGTTTTTTCTCTAGAATCTTTATTTTATAAATTGATTTATATGAATTTTTGATATTTACATCTTACAGTCTTGGAGTGAGAGTTGATTCTAGGAGACGAGGTGGTTTCACTAAGTAGCGCATGGTTATTTTACAACTCCTAGATACCACTTTTATGAATATAGCAGCAGCCGTTCCGAAGTTAAGAGGGTGGCAAGGGACTTTAGTGGCATCCTGTGTGTGTGTGTGGAAGGGGGGTACATCTTGCATAAAATCTACTGCATTTATATTTATGAGTATTTGAAGAGCACTTGTAAACATAAACATTTTATGCACTGAAAGTAACTATAGTTTCAAAAGCTGATTTAAAAGAGTTTTTTTTTTTATTCCAATTTACCTCAATTTTTTTTAATATTTATGCCATGCCAAAAATGTATGAGTGTTTTTTGGAAAAAAATAGGTTCGCTGTATAGGGGGATAGCCTCATTTCATAATATGAAAGATATGATCCATATGGATAGAGTAGATTTTCAAGAAAGTGTACTAGAGTTCAAAAAAAAATTTTTTTTTGGGTAAAATGCCCATACACATATTTTTCTCTACGCCGCGTGGCACATTTGGTCACAATTTTTAAATTTAACTTTAGAATATTGTATTCATCGAATTCTCAAAAATAATATATATGGGGAACCAACTAAGTACCATCTATTTTTCACAGCAAAATTGAAGTTAACAAAAACAAATTGTCAAGTATTTTTGCATTTCAGTTACTTTGAGGCTTCTATTTGAAATTTGATCATACATCATAATAGCAGTTTTTTGTGTGTAAATTCATAATTTTAAAAAGGGCTTAACTTCTCTAATGCATTGAAAGTCAACATAGTAATTGAACTAAACATGTTATGTCAAAGCATTAAACGTTTTCCTTTTAAGCATTTTGACATAATGAGACATTTTTTCATCAAAAATAAAGAAACCGAATTTTTTTTTAACTTGGTAAAAAGTCCGGCAGTTGATTTTAGTTCTTAAATTTATTTGTACTGAAAAGATCTTGAATAAAACGGAAGTCATTGAACATATAATTGTTCTTTTTGTGTTTTGCCTTTTTCTTCAGTAACTTACTTTCAAGCCCTTCAACTGTCCACTCTATCACCATCCAACCCTGGAATCGATCGATTTTTACTTACAGATAGGGCAAACAAAGGACATTCGCTGGCGCCATCCTTCTTTATGTCGTACATAATTTTTTTTTCGTTCATAATTCACATGAGAATAGGGAGTGGATAAGTCCCCAGATATTCTATGTTCTATGTTATATTATAGCACCCCATAAATGTAAAATCATTTTAATTTACGATAAGGAGTAAAAAGCATTGTCAGATTTCTGGAATAAAGCAGGCTATAACTATTTTTCTTAGTTGATTATCAAAGTTTTAATTATAATGTTTAAGCATAAAATGTAATGTTCATAAGTTATCTTTCGAATGAGTACAGAAAAGTTGAGATATGCAAGAAGGTAAAATCAATAAAAAAAAATTTTTTTTAGAAGAAAAAAGAAAAAAAAAAAAAAACACCTGAATTGAAAACAGAAATATAATCAACATGGGTTTTAATTGCTAGCATGTATTTGATTTTCATTACACATGTTTAGAAATTGTTCCGCTATGCAACATTAGTACAGAAATTAACAAGGAGTTACTTGGTGAATATGAGCATGTAAATAAATTAATATTAAATACAAAGGTTATCTGAAATAAATGAAGAATATTTTATTAATATTTAAGTGTCGCTTTCGAAGCTTATTTTTTTCCGAGGGAAACAAACTTATTTTTATATAGAAAAACTTTCAAACGAATCGTTCTAATAGCAAACACTTTTACGATCGTGATTTACTAAGTTGAACTATCTTTGCTTGTCGAATTGATTTTGAAAGTTAAATATTTTCATTTTTATCTACAAATCTTATTATTTTGAACTTATGATTAGATTGAATTATCCACAACATATAATTGAGCGAAATAAAATTTATTTTATTTTATTGGAATTTAACTAAAAATTAACGTATAAGTTCTTAATTAGCTCAACGATAGTTGTTGTTGTTAACTTAATAATAACAAACTCAATTCTGTTTTAAAAATAAATAATATTTTTATGTTAAGATCAATTTTAGTGTATCAAAATATTAAATTAATAAAAGTTTACTCTTATAAGTTATTCAGATTAATATTTATCGAGAGAGAGAGAGAGAAAGAACCCTTTTAATAAAGTTCATGCACAGTGAATTTATATATAATTTCCATTCACTCTTTCTCTCTCCCTTTCGTAAAAAACAAATCATTTAAACACTTTCCAGGAAAACAATCACATTAACCCTTCAGACATGAACAATGGTAATCTTCTTTCGTTTGTTTCTATTTAGCCATTGTTTTTGTTGGAGTTTGAATTCTCAGTATCATGATAAAATAACGCAATAATTAAAGTGAGAGCAAAAGGTCAGAAACCTTTCTTTTCTCTTAACTTGTAAGTAAATGATAAGTTCCAATTAATCTATTCAAAATACTTTGTCAGCAATAAATTAACCGTAGTTCCACTCTTAAGGTGTCCAATATTGTGGAAACCCTTTGGAAAAAGTGCAAATTAGAGATTTGATAGCTCCTAATTCCACTTTTTTTTTTTTTTTTTTTTTGAGTAATACTATAAATTATAAATCAATGAAAACAATTTAAATGCGAGCGTAATTCAATAACTTTTAGTTAGAAATTTTTATTAGAGCAACACTTTTAAAGAAGAATATTGTAACTCATAGAAAAAAAGATATACAAACATTTTCCCAATCAAGTGTTAATTGATATGATACTTTATCAATTAACTCTTGATTAGGACTTAATTAGTCATTCAGCGTTTCGTGGTTATCCGATCCTGTGGAAGGGAAGAAAGCTGTTGACTTTGGAATGGCAGCGGCGTTTCGAACCCTAGACCAGTGGGTTCGAAAAAAAGTTGACCTATCAATTTTTGCTGCGCTTTTATCAACTAACTTAAAAGAGACGACAAATCGGGCTAGTTATAATGACGTTTTTTAACTTTTGATATTGTTAAAGAGAGCCGCTGTAGTCACAATCACGCCTTCCCTTGAGGTGTAATTCTAGTTCTGGAGTTATTCTAATATGAAACTAATTCGGATTTGTTCCTGGTTTGCTTCTGTCTAACAAGTAAATTTAGTGTTCTTCAGAGATTTTTGATCGTATTAAGGCTTAGCTGTTCTCAAATAAATACAGCAGTGGAATATGATTACCTCGAAATCACTCTTTGCACATAACATTAGCATGGAATGGGGCTGAGCATTGTAAAAAGTAAATGACGCACAATGTTAGTACTAACGCCAACTAATTTATTGTTAAGGGGTAGGACATTAACTCCAGATTAAGAGTGAAGTTAAGAGCGCTGTACTGCATACAACATCTTTTTTGAACAACCCTATATACTATCTACGGAATTTCTGATCTTACTTGTAACAAAGTTAACAGCGCCATCTATAGGCGTAAACATTCTTACAACATTGATTATTCACAATACCCTGTGGGTCGTAGTACACAATGTTTGAAAATATCGTGAGTGAAAGCTTTAATTTCATCTCAATAATTTTATTTAGGACAATATTACGAACAATTTATGGCAATTTTTTACGGACAATATTTTATTATTACTATAATAATTTTATTTGCATTTAAATTTCCATTAATCACACTAACTCTACCGATACTTTTTGCTGGCATGTAACCCAAAACCATTACCCTAATTGGGTGTTAAACGGTAGGTGTCATGTTATGAGCAAATATTTTTATGTGTTTTTTACCATCACTAGCAAATAGATTCTGACGTCATCGCTCCAAATAACATTTTCCCATTCTTCTGCTGTCCATTCAACATGCATTTTAACTAAGTCTTATCTTTTCAATCTTTGAGGCACAAAAATGGCTTTTTCCCCCTGGAATTCTAGTTTTAAGTATAATTTCGTGCAATCAAAGTCGAGCAAATCTTGTACATTCATATTGCATTCCACCCTGTCATTTTGCATTCTTCGAGATGATATTTTTCTGTCACTCAAGTACAGTCTCTTAATTCTTCTGTCAACTTGTCGTTGTACATCTCTCTTTGCCCTTATTTGTCTGATTCTGTAGTGGTTGAGAGTCTCCCCGTACCTCTTCGAAAATTAAAAAAAAAAAAAATGACACCTTTTGTTTTGTTTTTACCAGTAGTTCTTCTAATTTCTTCATAATAGTAGGTTGTTCTATTAATAGTGTTTTTTTTTTATCTTATTCTGGAGGAAAAGTAAATTCTTTAAGCTATATATTGAATTTTAATAAACTTTTATTTACTCAAATGAAAGAAAAAAATTTATGTTAATTTAACTAAAAAATTGCAAAAAATGCTAACAACTTGGTAACAATCATTAATACACAGAAAAAATTCCTAGGGTGATACACTTGGTTCTTTACAAATACAAAATGATTCATGATAGGCTTTATTCTCTTTTTAAAAATTACCGAAGTAAATCGTGACTTCTTTTTTGATGATTTGGTTGGAAATTTTATTAGAAAACAAAAATAATTAAATAAGCTTCAGTGCATTACATTGTGGATATAATTATCTTCCCATTAGTACTTAATTAGATGTTATAACTAAAAGAAGGGGAAATTCTTAGCCATTAATACACTCAGAAATATATTGTGCGTGTATGTTAAAAACCCCAATAATATCACACTGCCGACATTTATGAGTAAAATGTGCATCGGTCAAGCCGATTAGTATTTTTATCGTGTTAATTTTCTTTTCTTCTCTTCGTTTTCTTTGATTTGTTCTTCTATTTTCTTTAATTTTAGCTGCCATCGTAACAGTGTGAAAAACTGAAATGAAAGCAACTGAATATATATATCTATATATATTCAGATATACAGATATATATAAACTGCTGTTTGTAGAAAATGCAACACCATGAAGGAATCATCAGAATCAAATGAAATTCGCAGCAAATGTCAATTATAGGATATTATGCAAATTAATAAAGTTTCAGAGCCATCGCGCGTGCGCGGCACGCGCAGCGCCCTCTGAATTGATGCTGAAAGCGTATAAATAAAGTGCTGTAGCGGGACGTTGAAAAAAGTCTATGATTATTTGTTAGTGGCAAACGTTTAGTGAGACCTGAGTATGCCTCCACGACGGAAGAATAAGAAATTCAAGCAACTTACGGAGTTTGAACGAGGGAGGATAATCGGCCTTCGAGAAGGAGGATTTTCCTATCGCGCAATAGCAGCTCGTATGCAGCGGAACAGTTCCACAGTGATGCGAGTTTGGAAGCAGTGGACCGACGAGCACCGAACAACTCGAAAAACAGGCACTGGACGACAGAAGGTGACGTCAGAGCGCGATTTATACAGGATTCCCCTCACGGCGAATCATCGACGGCTGCGTCGGCAGTGGGCTCTTGAGCACAGAGACAGGCGAGCTGATTGGCACCAAGTTGTCTTTTCAGATGAATCACGCTTCAATTTGTGGACCCATGATGGCCGTGTTCGTGTTAGACGTTATGCCGGTCAACGCTGCCTTCCTGAGTGTATTATTGAACGACATAGTGGTCGAACACCCGGAGTTATGGTCTGGGGTGCGATTTCGTATCATGGACGATCCAATTTGATACGAATTGAGGGTAATCTTAATAGCAACAGGTACGTCCGTGAAGTGCTACAGCCCGAAGTCGTTCCTTTCCTTCAAGGCATCCCTGGAGCTATCTTTCAGCAGGATAATGCACGCCCACATGTTGCGCGGACTGTTCGAGACTTCTGTTCAGCACAACGCATGCAACTTCTTCCTTGGCCTGCTTATTCACCGGATATGTCGCCTATTGAGCACGTGTGGGATATGGTTGGTTGGCGTCTCGCTCGTGATCCGCGTCCTGCAGTTTCCAAAGACGAACTTTGGTTGCGCATACAAGCGATATGGAATTCTCTTCCTCAAGCAGATATTCAACATCTGTTTGACTCCATGCCACGTCGTATAGCAGCACTTATTGCAGCGCATGGTGGCTGCACCAAATACTGATTTCGGACGCTTAATTTGTTTCTTTTGTTTTGAAAATTTCATCATTTATTTGTATCAGTACAAGTCGTTTCTGCATTAAATTTCATTTGATTCTGATGATTCTTTCATGGTGTTGCATTTTCTACAAACAGCAGTATATATATATGTGTGTGTGTGTGTGTATGCATATATATATGTGTGTGTATATGTATGTATGTATATATATATGTATATATATGTGTGTGTATATGTATATATATATGTGTGTGTATATGTATGTATATATATATATGTGTGTATATATATGTGTGTGTGTATATGTATGTGTATATATATATATATATATCTGTATATGTGTGTGTGAGAGAGAGTGGAGTGTGCGTGTGTATTTATATGTAGGTGAAATTGAGCCTAGAGCATTTTATCATGGACTATCTTCAAATAAGAATTCGTTTTATGGACATATATATATATGTGTTGGTCGACATATCAATTTGAGATATATTGACTGAGCTAAAGATACGATTTTTATATGTTCTCGATTAAAATATTTGAAGCACGAGACTTTTACGAAATTTAAGATTTTATTTTATTCATAAAATATTTAATTATATTTATTTTCACAAACAAACTGCCTTTAAGAATTCTATCTTTTATAAAAATTAAAATTTTACTAAAAATTTTAGCGCTTTGATTAAGCAAACAGTTAACCCTTGAGGAACCCATATCAAAGGTCCGGGGAATCCAGTTTGAAGACTTCTGGAATAGTGGTTGCACAGTTGTGCTTGACGATACTAATGTTTTCGCGATGTAAAGGTGGCCACGGCTGGCCAGTGGTCTTGGTCGGGATCTCGCGGCCGGATCTGTGTCCATCGAATTATGAGTTTGAGTCCTGATGCTTCTGAACACTCGCCGTATAGCACGGCTGATGCACTTCAAATCTTTCAATATCCCAAGTACGCCCGTTGGGGTGAAGTGCCAGCTCAGTGTCGCCCTAGTCACTTCACCAAGGCTCAAAATGACGAGGTCCATCGCTAATACCCTCGTATTGCTTCTGAGTGTGACGTCAATAATCAATCAATCAGTCAAGGCGTAGCGATACATCTTCTTCTCAATGCCTGAAGACAAGGACTTTAAATGAAACGCAAATGTAGGGGGAAGAGTATTATTTAATAAAAGATGTATAATTTAACAGAAGGCGATGTTAATAATAAATAATAATAATAAACAGCTTAAGCTCCTTTGGATAAAAAGGAGCCGAAACCATTATTTAGTTTAATTAATGTCGAGTTGCAAATTAAGCTTTTAGAAATGAATCTCGTCATTTCAAGTGACAGTCAGAAAATAAGATTCTCCCAAAGCTGATAGTTTTAATTCCAATACCACATCTTACGAGTTTCTTTTGACGAAATGTTTAAGCTTTCAGCAGTTCACATCCTCCATTCAATAGTTTTTGATGGAAAAGAGACAGGTACTCGATAGACATTAGAATAATAAGGAAACCACATATGGCCAAAACACTAATTTCTAGCCCATTGATGTGCAGAGACTCTCTTCTACAACAACGCTAGAAGTTAAAACGCCTTGCTAACTGGCCAGAAAAGACGTCTTTTCAGCCCAGTTGGTTAGAGCGCAGCAAAAAGCGACCGATAAACTTTCCTTCGGACCAGGGTTTGTAACAACGCTGCCGCATCAAGGTCACCAATCAACTCTCTCCTCCTCCACAGGGTTGAAAAACATCTCCGATGTTTCGTTCAGCACCGATGATGTTTATCGAATCAACGGCCGGCTCCCAAAACAGTGTTATACTAGACCCTATCGTCTTAAATCAAATTTTACTGTACGATTTTTGCTGCCGTTTAAAAATCTCCATATTGAGGTACTTTGTTGCGGAGCTCATTGATAACGCATATTACCTTTTCATGAGTTTTGCCAATAAAATATTTTCTAACTCTGGAGCAGGACCGCGGTATCCTAGTGGTCATGGACGCAAATGCGTGGATGACGTTGCTCCCTTCGAATCGTAGGTTTCAATTCTGATGTCTGAAGACCCACCGTTTAGAGGAACTGATGCACGTTAAATCTGTAACGAAGTCCCTTTCGTTAGCATGGTGTGGAAGAGTGAAGAGAGAGTTGCCAGTTCAATTATAGTTCTCGTCACTTGGCCGAAGTTCAACATTAGGGCTTGCTAAAAAACAATTATTCTAAATGAGTATTATATGTACTATTTTGGTGTCTCTATTGATATGCAAACTTGCCCAACGTCAAGAAATTTTTTATTAGAAATTCAGTTATCGAATTCACATACTAAAAATTATTTTGTTGAAAGATAACAAATATTTTTAGGTTATTCTATTATATATATTATCAAATTAGTTGATAAACCGATAAATAAGTACCTATGAACATAAATTATTAACAATATTAATAAATATTTTGAAAAAATATCATATTTTGATATAAATAATAGACATAGAAAAAGTAAGACGCAAACAACACAAATTTGTTATTCTACATCAATAAGCAAGCAAAATAAAATAAAATATAACGCTTGAGCGGGTTCTACTTTTAGAACACCTATAAGTACGGCACGTTCTCTTCCCCGAACGGCCCGGGATAAAAGGTTTCTTTCCCTCATGGGGGTTTTACAGCACATACTTGCACCTGAATAGGCCAGTCTACTATTTATCTGGGAGGAGGGGAATGATATATTCTAGCCGCCAAGGTTCTAAAAAGACAACTGTCTCTTTACCCTTCCCACTTACCTCTCCAGGCATCCGGCATGTCTGAGGACTGGATAGAATGGAGTCAATAATTTCAAAAGACTTTTAATTTGACAGAATTACAGAACGACGATGTTTTTATTTCAACCCCGTATTGTAAATTGATTCATAAATATAAATTTTTATTTCAAGATACTTCAGATATATCCCATAACGAAACATAACAAGATGTGTCTTTATTAAACAGTAAAAACCTGTTTTTAAAAAAGCACATAAACATATTTAAATATTGCAACTCGTTGAGAGTTTTAAAAATGTTGCTTGCATTTTATTAATTTTTTTTTCTCAGGTGTATTTTAAGAACGTAAATTTTTAACTTGTTGCTGCCCACATCAGTAAATGAATGACATCTGCCGCAGACAGTAATATATGCACAACGCAAAAACTTTGAAGCAAAATCATTCAAACATTTTGGGGTGTGTACTAGAATATTGATTAGAAATGTTTTGATATTCAAAACATATTTGTATTTCGTTCGTTTGTTTTTGTTGCTATTCGAGAAAGAGAAAATCAGAAGCGAATGTTTTCGTTCCAAAACTTTTTATTTTATAAAAGTTCTTGAGATTGACTCCTTTCCAATTTTAACTCATTTAATTCATCGTTGAATGCGATCCTAACAGTCATTAAAAAATATAGGAAAAGGAAAAAAAGTAATTTTTTTTGAATGTATGAAACTCATAACATGAGCAGTAAATTTAATTTTGTGAAAAAAATAATAAAAGACGTTTTTGTTTGAATTTTATTCAAAGGGAAGAGGAAAGAACAGTTTTTGATAACTTTTATTTGGGAACATTAAGATAACTTTTTTTTTTGAATATTTTTATCTTCTTTGAAGGTATTTAGAAAAACGTAATTGAATAATTTTTTATCTCTCAAAGTGTAAACAATTTCCTTTACTTCTTAATTCATTGATTTTAAAGTCTTAGTTTTAAATTACTCTAACATATTTTATTGAAAAGAAAATTTAATTTTAGACGAAGTAATACATGTCAAAAATATTTTTAAGCTTTTGCTTAGCAAAATATTTTTGAAACAAAATTATCGTTGACAACTGTTCGATGAAAATCAAAATTATATATGAAATTCTCAACTCTTTTGAGTTGCTTTTTATTCGAGATGAATTTAACGGTAAATTTGATTTTTATTCTGAAACTATAATTCATAAGTAAAATGTTGCAATTTTTTTAATTTTAAATGAGGGCTCTTTTCTTCGTGAGAAAGAGGTCATTTAACATTTCCTCCTAGATTTCAATACAATAATAATTCTTTGTTTCATCATAACACCCTTCCCGCAACAATTTTTTAAAAGAAGTATCATGTCACGAATGATTATTAATTTAATACAGTCAATTAAATAAAAGAGAAAAAAAATCCCTGATGCCCTCATACAAAAACAGATCGATTTCTTTCTGCTCCTTACTCTCGTCTCGGATGTCACCACTTCCGGTTATGACGTCACCCAGCGAAGCGGGCTGAGACAAAACTCTTGGAAAGGATAAGACGTTAGTAGTAACAGATTTGGCGAGTTATCACTTTTATCGAAATACTGAATTTCGCGGTTTACACTGATAGAACCGAATATCTTTTCTGTAATGAAATGGATATATTTTTATGAGTTTTATCTGTCGGAACCAGATAATAGATAAATTCTAGAATCCGCATTATTTCACTATCTAAAGTAAAACTCAAATCGAATTCTTCGAAATTCAGTATGACTTCTGATATATGCAACATAAAAAGAAGAGATGGTATGAGATTTTATTAAAAAATCATGACGAAGGGGGGGGATGGTACCTTATCAATAAAGAATATTCCTCTACAGAGAAAAAGTTTGTAGCATTTTTAATGCCACTGCCAATTTTTCAGGAAATCATCTTTTTAATAGGGTTTTAAAATTATTTTTATTACAAAAATCAGTCACTTATAGGGTGAAAAATGTATGTGATTTTCATAATTTATTACATTAATATTTCTTCTGTAGACATAAGATCTATTAATAATAGAAGTTTGTTTTTCGAAAACCTGGTGAGTAATTATTTGAAGATGATGCATGTGATTCTGAGTAGAATACAATCAATATCTCTTTCAGAACTATTTAATAACAGTTTACATTAAGGCTCCCGTCTACCCACCATTTTGATTTCGTGGACGTAACAGAATCCTACAGAATTCCGACTTTAATTCTCACATCTTTACTATTTGATCTATTTGAATGGAATAAAGTGCACTTGAAAGAGCAAAAAAATAATGAATGCTTCTGTGGAATTACTTTTTCCCTCCGATTTTTAAAAAAATATTTTTTAAAGACCGGAAACTCACAAACGAATCATTAAAATATGAATAAAAATATTTTTAAGAATCGGAGGGGAAAGTAATTCCACATTAGCATTCATTATTTTTTGCTCTTTCAAATGCATTTTATTCCATTCAAATAGATCAAATAGTAAAGATGTGAGAATTAAAGTCGAAATTCCATAGGATTAACAATAAGCTAACAAAATCAAAATGGTGGGTAGATAGGAGCTTTAAAATCAAATATTCGATTTATTGACAGATGATTGCTATTTTTTTTTCCCTGAAAAAATTACGCTGTTCAACAAATTAATATTTATTCGACGGAGAATCGTTTGTTACAGAAAATGAATTTAAATGCTGCATCGAAATAGCAACAAGATTGATAAAATCGCAGTAGAGCGGGGTTTTTTTTTTTCAGGTCATTTGGAACTACCGCTTTTTGTCATTTTGTTAAGCTTTGTGGGTTACCTTGTTGTGAACATTTCTCGAGAGAGGAAAAAAAAAAAATGTAATATTACTGAAATATTGTTCAGATATTCTTATGCGTGTTATTAATTATTCTAATATTAACATTAGAAATACTGTTATTGTGAATCAGCATATTGAGATAAGGAGAGGGGGAAAGTTTAATTGAATAAAGGAGTTAAAAAAAGAAACAAGAACAGGTGTGTAAATGCAACGATGCATATACATACAAAAGTGCACCTGATTCATAGAGGTCATTGCTACATTTTCAACAAAATCGCGGCAGCAAAAGCAACAAAGGAATGGAAAGAAACAAAAGAATGAAAAAACATAAATCAGAAACGGCATTTATTTATAATCTAAACTGCCATCACCACTCTATTCTTTTCAACAATAATACACCAGAAGCACTGATGGAAGAACACTCAATCTTTTCTACTTCAGCTAAAATGATGAAAGATTAAAACGCTTTTTTATTCGAAAAGTTTGATTACATAAAATTAGTAAATGTATGCCGATTGGAACAAAAATCGAAATTTCTTTTACATCTTACTTAGGATTGGGGAAACAACAATATTGAGTGCCTATTGTTATTTTTCAAACAAGGAGGGGTTCTTTTAATGATGAAAATCAATTTCTTATAAATTAAAATAAAGGGTTTAAAACTTATGCCAGCGTTTTTTACCCCCCCCCCCTTGTTTTATGAAATATTTCCAATAGGCACATTTAAATTATTATGATAATGTTAAAATAAAATGGAACAAATTTCTATATGGTATATATCAACAAAATGAATATTAAATAAACAAAAAATATATAAATAAAAGGAAATATTATAATTAGCAACAAAAACAATCAAAATTAAATATATTTCAAAGAAAATGAATATTTTTAACTGTAAATAATCAAAACATAATTTAGTGTCAAGTATATATATATATATGTGTGTGTGTGTGTTTGTATATATGTACATGTTCAATTTTAATGCGTATAAATATTTTTCTTATTTTAAGAAATTTATTTAATAATCGATTTTCGAAGATTTTCGGTAGACCAAAGATTTTCTCACAGAGGTTAAAATAACCGATATAGATGTTGAAAACATTTCAGCGTTAAAAATGGCTAGACTGCTGCAAAAATAAAGTTTTTGTGTGATTTAAAGAAGATGAAATGTTTATTTATTTTTAAAAAAATATTTGAAAGTCTCTTAACGACTGAATTCTGTTTAAACTACTGTTTTTGACTCGTTTTTTTTTTTTTTTTTTTTTTTTTAATTAAAAACAGTAATTAATTGACTTTAAAGAAATAAGATCAAACCTCATTTTCTGTGACGTGGAGCTTTTATTTGAGTCTGCTTTAAGTTATTAATAAATACATTCTCAAAGTATTTCCAACGTTTTTAAGAAATTAGTCTCTCGTTTCAAACTTCTTTATTTATGCATGGTAATTTCTTCTCCACCCTATTTTCAAATAATTGCGAAAAAAAAAAAAAAAAAAAAAAAAATCAAATGTTAATGTTGTTTTTATTGGATACTTTTTCTTATTCTTATTACGGCAATACATAACTTGATAATGAGAAAAATCAAACGTCAAAATAACAAGGAGAAAATTCATTTTCAAGTTCTAGCCCCCCTCAGTACATTGACAAATAATATTATTCAAAATTCACTTATAAAATGCAATCTAAAGCTAATAATCTACCAAGTCCAACATTTTTTTGAAACTATTCGTTTTAGATAATAATGAGGAAAAAAAAAAAAAACTTTAAAAAAAATTCATGTCACGCAGCATAACTCCTTTACTACTCATACTTTGTTTCACAATCAAACATTTTTCCCCCAGTAGAACTTGTTATTAAAATCGAATTATTTTTTAAGTAATAAAAATTTATCCATTAAAATTTAAAATAATTAACAAAAACAGAATATTTAGAAAATGACAGAGGGAATATTTAATCCGAAGATTTTGATAAAAAAAAAAAAAAAAGATTGACATTTCCGTTTCTTTGTCATCCATAAAATGGTTTATTTGTCAAAAGAAAACGACATTCGTATAAATCACTCAAAACTTCGTAGATTTCCAAGAAACTTAATAGAATACCTTTCCCGGGGTGTATACCGTCAAATACTTACAGAGTTTATTTTATTTTTACGTTATTTTTTTTTATTGTTTATTAACGTCACACCTAGGAGCAAAACAAGGGCTAATTTTATTTTTACTATTAAAATTGCATTTAGGCTGGTTTGACTAATTTTCAGTGGCAGGAAAGGTGAAGTCAACAATAAAGTTTATGAAACAAATACATAAGCATTTTAAGTTATATGAAAATGCGAATGTAAACATTTGCACTTGTAATTTTCCTGAAGGTAAAAAAGTTTAATGAATGATATTTATTACTTATTTTGTAATTACATAGCTGGTAATATAACAAAATCTGAATTCAAAAAGTATACCTTTGTTTGTACATTAATGGCTTTCGTAGAATAGATTGTATGCGAGTCAACCATTACGCAATTGCCTTTCCTCATGAAATCACCACATTGAAGCCCTATCTTTAATGTGTCTAGCTTCTCTGATGTAAACTAAAGTGAAGCAAAACAAATTTATTACTGAGAAATACTATCACATTTCTTTGATGTTGTATCTATATACCGTATATCCCCGCAGATGACGATAGTTGAATCGTAAAAAAGACCTCCAAAATCCAGAGTCGCCTTATATGATACAGAATTTTTTTTATAAAAAATTATATAAATGTATTAAAACCATTATAAAATAAAACAAATGAGTAACCAATGTATATAGAGTCCTGCAAAATCCTCACTTTCATCACCTAAGGTAAATAGCTCTCAAGTACATCCTCGACTTCGTTGCAGAGAAACTGGTCATACGGATTCCATTCTGTACCCAGCGAGTCGATTTCTGCTTCGTCATCAACATCCCATAAGATATCGTCTTCAGTACCATCCACAGCATTAGAAATCCCACACTTTTTGAAGGATTTGCGAGAGGTACATGTAAGTTCGTGATTCGGCGTGTGATTCTTTAAGCAGTATTGTCCGATGTAAGTAAATAAACTTGTTAGATTGAGTGATTGATTCGATTGATTGTTTATTAACGTCAAACTTAGAAGTAACATGAGAACTGTTGATCTTGGGCCTCGTAATTTTGAACCTCGATCAGGCGACGAGGTCAGGTGTGTCCCTCGTCACCTGAGCTGGTACCTAGCACTCTAAACTTCTCCACCAGCGAAGGGGAGAACTTAGAGCCTAAACAGATTCCACGTACATTAGCCCCTTTATATCTTTAGTAGCATCCGGACTCGAACCCACGACACGACGAAATAACACCGTCCACAACTTTGTGACCATAACCACTAGGCTACTGTGATCAATAAACTTCTGTGGGTACATTCGAGTTCGTGATTCCGCGCGTGCTTCTATTGTCAGTGTTGCCAGACGCAAGAAAGTAAAATTTGTACCAGATGATGATCGTTGATCTAGGCATAGGTCTTTGATAGTTTGGGGGTCATGTTATAGGACAGATATATGCGAAAACTATGAGAACGAAAATTTATATCTCGTCTTATCTGAAAGTCGCCTTATTTGTGGAAATATATGGCATATAATCTTAAGTCCAATGGAGAACCCAGAAATGAATGTTTTATTTTTTATTTTTATTTTTTTTACGGGGAGGGGGTGTGCATATCGGCATACCTGTGAAAAAAGTAATTTATTTCATTTAGAATTACCAATTTATAAAAACTAAAGACCACGCTGTATCTCCTTAAGAAAAATAAAGATCACTTACGCAAAATGAAAAAAAGATACCATAAAAAAAATTCCTACTATCCAGAATCTATGAAGGTTTGGTTTTTTATTAATGTTGCACTAGAAGCAACACGAGGGCTATTGGCGACACCGGAATCAATGAAATCTAATTCGATTGAAAAGCCGATAAAAACATTTGATGATTGAAAAAGCGGTCACAACTTTAAAAAAAAAAAAAAAAAATGGTAAAAAAGATGTCAGTATAATGAAAGAAAAAATTTTATACATACTAGTTTTTACAAACTTAAATTTCTTCTCTGTGTGTGTTTTTGTTTTCGAACAATATTTAAAACTTCTTCGCTTACTGAAATATTATTTTATATGTATAACAATATTAGTCAATTTAAATATACACACACAACACATTTCAGACATACTATTTCTCAGGTAGTTTTATAAATATTTCATAATTGAAAACGATCTTGCACTTGTACATATTGTAGCAAAGACAACTAAATTTTGTTTTTTAAGTTTATGGATATTTCGGGGAAATATGTGTACAAGAGAATGCAACGTAGATATTTTCCTGTAGAAGCTTTATTTCTATAAAAGTTAATCTAGTTTGTTATGACAGAAATTTCTTTTTTCATAGCTGATATTCTGTCAAAATACTTATACTACAATCTGACTAATGTGAAGAATATGTTTCTTTCAGTATTTCTGATCAATTTTCATCTGCAGGCATGAGGTCATTCTGCGGTTGATCAAAATATTTAATGAACTCATATCTGTGCCTTACGTTGTGTGAAGAGAATGAGGTGATACGCTGAGATGGGCATTTCTGAAGACCTGTTTAGCACTCATATAACACTGTCTGGAAAAAAGAAATGCTTCTTACAATTCTTTCTCAGGAAACAGTTGGGAAGGTCGACATCTTCTATTGGGATGCGCTTTCCACTTTTTATTTTAAACAATGATCTCTGATAAACAGGTCGGAGATAGAAGAGACTTTTCTATTCTGTTCTCGGCAATTAGTTTTTTTAGATGGAATCATTTTTTTTCCTCTTATTCATGAAAAAATGTAAGCATGAGAAGGGGGGGGGAATCACGTTTCTTAAAGTTTAGAACATCTATAACAGTATCAGAAAAATCTTGAGGAATGCATATGTCTTTTTACAGTCCTCCAACCCCATTGCCAAAGTCTAAAATGAGGCATATACTTTATCAACAATTTCTTTTTTTCTTCTAATTATTGAAATATTTTGTTTCTGTTAAATGGTAGTAAAGTTTTTCAAAATAATGAGTATCTTGAGAAATATCTAAGCTCCTTAAACGCAATATTTTAGTAGTCTCATTTACTTAAGGTCATGGTATCTATCAAAGAGGTTTATCATCACTTGACTGTGGCTTTAAAATACTAGGTTCGTCGCCAATAACCCTCATGTGGGTTTTAAGTGTCGACGCTAATAAACAATTAATACATCAACAACATGCTGATTATATGCCAAAGCTTGAAGTTTTGTAGAGATGTGGAACTCATCAGCTCTTACTATTGAATATTTTTCTTGTATAGTATTACCATGTAACGTTGAAGGGGGTGTACAAAAATTTTTTAAATTTATGTGGCTCATAAAGGATTAATTTACGATCTTACCCTTATTTAATATAGTTTTCAAACTGGAACAAAAAAAAAAAAAAAAACACCTCTCTGTTCATATGGATTATATTTATAAAAATTATCCCCGCTCTCCATTCATAGATATTTCTCACCTTCAGTTGATAAATGCAAAATGCATCTCCTATAACGTGGTGTTGAATTTTGGATATGGAGATGCCAGTTGAGGTGTCGTCCTCATCACTTGACCAAGGCTCTAAATTACAAGTCAGTCACCACAATAGCCTTAATGTTAAACATCTCATCTCTTCTTTTGTGTGCGATTATTGGCTGTACAAAGGTGGAATATTTCTCTGTGCGATTTATATTAGTTTCTTAATTACATGTCTACCGTCGCAGAAAAGGGCAGTGGTAGCCTAGTGGTCATGGTCTCGGATTCACGTCTGGCATTGTTTTCATTCAGTTGTGTTTTGAGCCCTGATGCCACAAACGACACACCGTGTAGCGGTGCCGATGCATGCTAAATCTGGTCGCGTGTGAAGTCCTCCTGTTGGAGTGGTGTAGAAATTAAGAAAGAGAGATGCAGGCTCAGGTGTCGAAAGCTCAGGATTCGGAAAAACGAGATCCGTATCGTATTGCTCTTCAATATGTCATTAACAAACAATGAATCAAAGCTCATAATAAAAAAAAGTTATAAAATTGTTTCATCATAACTAATGTAGTCCACAGTTTTTGTCACTTAAAAATCATTTTATACTTCGGAACATAATGTTTAAAAACTCCTCTTACAATGGGATTTTGCGCATATTTCCCTTACACTTTGGGCTTTCATATGACCTTAATTGAATTGAGAACCTCTTCATGTAAATAATCTGGGACTTATGTGTATAAATTAGAATAGAAATGTTGAAATAGTGAATAGGAATAGTGTGGCAGCGTTTGTAAGCTGTGGAGAGCTTAATGCAAAGAGTTATGATAGAGAGAGTGATAGAAAGTTTTCAACGAAGAAGTTAGCGAAGTGTGCCTACATTGATAAAGAATGAGAAGTAAGGATGCGAATACGGGCAATAAGTCGGATCCACCTTTCGAGTATTATTACTAGCTCGGATCCGGTTAGTAATTGAAAGCCCAGTGAATAATTATAACATTAATCCTAGGTTCAGACGTGTGCGAGGACCAAAATCCACAGGTGGGATACTCAGCGTATTGTGTTTCGGTTATTTTAAAATTCGAATAAAACCCAATTGAGTTCCCACAGTGTTTGAATTTATTAATTAGTGATTATTTTGGGATTGATTTATAGAATAAGGAGGGATAAAATGTAGGAAATAAGTAATCACGGGGCGTTACAATCTAATTGTGTCCAAAAGGATGTTCACATAATCCAAGAAAGCTCTGAGGATTATCGAATTTCAATTTGCAATTAATTCCTTAATTATATAATTATACAAAAAAAAATACCTATACAGGTTGATTAAAAAAGATGGGATAAACTTTATCAAGGGATAATACGCACTAATACAAAAAATTTTCCTCAAATAATACATGGTCTAAAATGAAAAGCAAACGTTAGAATAGCATTAAAGTTGTGATGTATTGGAGAAGAAAAAAGAGCACCATGCATGCAAATGTAGCCTGAGTAAAAAGAAGTAGCCAGTAGCAAATGTGCGTCACATTCAATAAAGGCACCGACGCCTGTTCTGTATAATTACTTCAGCATGCAGCCTTTCTTGCAATGGTTGCATTCAAGAAAATGGTGCCCTTCAGTATTTCTCAAAAAACAGGTCTGAATTTCATTTACGGACCTGCACATGGAAGTATCACAGAGGCAGCACGAATGTATGGTGAGCGCTTTTTCCACAGACAGTGATACAGATCGTACAAGGACTGTTTGTGGTTCCTTCTTCCTCACATTACATTTGCGTGCATGATGTTTTTTTTCTTCCGATAAATCACAACAGGAATGTTGTTTTAACGTTTGCGGGAGCGGCCGCTTCGAAACGCGATGGTGCGTTTTGGTTTCATTTTAGAACGTGTATTCTATGATGAAAATTATTTGTATTGATGTATATTATCCCTTGTTTAAATCTTCTCCATCTTTCTGAATTATCCTTATAATAAATAATCAGTTATATTTTAAAAATAATAATTAATCGTATTAATTTATTTTGCGATGCATAAATACTGGTACATAGTATTGATTTTGATTTAACATGAGACCCAAGTGGTATAATCATGTTATGAATTCATCAATTTTTAGCTATAATTATAACCGTCTAAGCTTTTCCATTAATTTTTTGTTTTACTATCGAATGCTCATATAAAAAATAATTTTAAAATAATATAACTCTTTTTTATATCTTTGAAAAAAAGATGATTGTTCACTATTTAGAATAGTTTTCGACCAGCAGATAAATATAACGAATTATTTGCTTTAGTAATAGTAATTTTCTTTATTATAAGTGCTAGCTGAATATAATACTTGTTTCTTCATATAAATTTTAAAAAGGATTTAGGGACTTTCTTAAATAGTTCCGAAATTCACACTTAGTTAACAAACTTTATTGTCTCTCGCTTCAATACTTTTTAGCTCAAAATTTAAATTTAAAGAAAAATTCTAGGGTAAAAACCAAAATCGGTTATTGGGAAGCCTTTCTTCAATGTATGATGGGAAATAATGTATCTCAAATTATTCTTTGAATAAATAGCTAATATTTTAATTTAGATATTGTGTAACATTGATATTTTTCGTTTCCTTTTTTATTTTTAAGAATCTAACTGTCTTATTTATGCCTTAGTTATAAAGTCTTTAAACATAAGATGTAAACTTCAATGATAAATATATTCTTTAAAAATGTAATAATTTTATTAAAAAGAACAGTTACTTAATTTTTTTTTTATCATTGTAATTATGACATTTTATTATTTCATTACGTATTAGGTCCTTGTAATAATATCAAAACCAAGTTAATATTATTCACTTGTGTTTGTTTCTTAACGTCGCTCTGAGAAACAACACGAAACTATTGACGATGGATCTCATAACTTTGAACCTCGATCAAGTGACGAGGATGACCTTGAAGATAGCATCTCCCACTCCAAACTTCCACACCACAGCATTGGGAGGCCTTTGGACCTCGACCAAACCTTTTGTGCATCAGTCCCGCTGCATGGCGAGTCATTAGCGTCATCAGGATTCGAATCCACGGCTCGTCGGAACCGATGTCGACCGCGAGTCTTCGATCGGGAATTCTAGGATACCGCGGCCGCAGTGAAGTTCACTTATTTTCAATCTAATGAATCATAATTTTATACCATAAGCTCTCAGCACGATACCTGACCCGTCGAGAATAAGTTCCTTTACCACTTTATAGATACTTTAATTTCCTCTTTGCTATAGAAAAATATGTATTTTTCACATATTTTGCTTACATATTATTTCATTCATGATTATTTACATTGACTGTATAAGTAATTTCTTAAATATCGATTTCAATTATCCTCTTTAAAATAAAGCTTTTGTCAGTTTTGTTGGAAGATTCGGTCTTCGATGCATGTTTGCAACAAGTTCCAAAAATAAATTTACCTTTAAACTTATTAGTTTATAAAAATACCATCCTAAATTAAAAGGGTTTTTCGGTTGTAGAAAATGGTGTATTTTGAAATTTTTTTTTATTATAGTTAAATTACACATAATTATAACCATTTACAACACTTGTTACAAGTTAGAATCTAATACCCTCAAACAATTTTTTGGAGCTATACTCTTGAATTAATCTTCATTTTTTTTTTTTAAAAAAAGTATAAGATTAAACACTAAGTTATATGTTTAAAAATACAATCTCGTTTTATTTTAATTTTTTTTCTCTTCTAATAATACAGTTCTATTACTTATTTAGTTGGAAATTAAAAAAAAAATTTTTTTTTAAAGGAATGAGATTAAAAAATTAAATGTGCTGAAAAAAAATGAGCTTTTTAGAACGTTGATCGATTTGTTTACATAACATTACCTGTTTAAAAAGATAAAAATTAATACAATTTATTAAAAAAACATCGTAAAAAGCCTTTAAAATAACGCGCATTAATTAATCTCACTTAAGCAGCGTGATTAATAGTGTTTTAAAGCGCTTATTTTGTCACGCTGAAATCATTAAAAACGTGGTTGGAGATATTATCTGTTGCACTCAATTAAGTCATAGCTATTATCAGAAATAACCGTGATCAAAGACCGGATTAGAAACAAAATACATTTTCTGACTTCAGATATATATAAAAGCAGCATTTTGACAAGCAAGTGCAAGTGCCACGCGATATTTAAACATCGTCGCCAAGTTGGCAGTCTTTTGCAGCTGCTTTTGCAACCCTACGCCAACAGCCGGTCGTGGGCGAATCTATTTTTTTTACGCGGCGATGTAAACAGAGAAAGCTCGTTGCTCACTGCCCAGCCCATCTCTTCGCGAAAGAGCATCTCTGTTCTCTGACAGCTGTGAGATTTTTGGAAACAATTGGAATCGAATCAAATTTTATAAGCATCCATGATGTCGCACTCGGTTACCGTAACAAGAACAACAACCACTACCTCAGCTACGGCAATTATTTTGAATACAGGGATTCTTAGAACACCATCTGGATTACTGAAATTTTTCGAAACGGTCAGTATTATTCATATATTACTCCTAAATTTTTTTCCATAATTCTTTTTTATTTGCTCGTTGCATTTATTTATAACATTGCTTTTGAACTAAATATAAAAAATTTATCATGTTTGTTAACTATAAAAATTGCCTGGATATATTATCTAGAAATGATCGAACATGTGAGTAATTAAATTTGAGATTTAAAAGAAAGAATGTACTTTATTACAATAATGTTAGATATTTTCATAATTTAAAATTCAGTGTTAGATAATGGTATTTTAGAATAATATTTCCTGTTTTTAGAATAATTGTAATTCAAATGCATTTTTTTTTTTGTATGCCATTTATTTTCTATCTTTAAATCTTATTTTTTTTAAAGCAATTAGTGTATTTAACATGTTGAAATTTTACCAATTCAGAAAAAAATTATTTTTTTATATAAAGCTTTATAATTTCTTGTTGTTTCGACAGATTCAGAAAATTTTTACGAGTACATATGGCTCAATGTGATAATGCAAAAAAGTTTGTGAATTAGTATGTCACGTACGGAAAATATTTGCTTCTTATTTTGTATATGAATTATCATGACTTTCAATTATTTTATTTGGCTGAGTGTTTCCAAATGTAAAATCGACATCGCAATTCCTTTATATATCCTGGTAATTGATGGGGACTTCTTGATCATCAAGCTGAAAATTTGAATTCATTGTAAGATTTGAGGTAAAGCGTTTGTGTAAGAGACATTCTGAGAGACGTGACTTTTATTAATATTTGTGAATTTTTGATTAAAAACGCATAGGATCAAAACTTTTTCTAGGAAGTAAAAAAAGTTCATTAAATTGATCTTAAAAATTTTTTTATTGATTTCTACTTGTAATGGAACTGATGCATATAAAGTTTGTTGGGACTCAACACTAAAGACCCGCCTTGTAACCGAGACTCATCTGGGGCTTAAATCTGTCGAGGCTCAAAGTCTCCTCCAATGCCGTGGTGTTGAAATTAGGAGAGGGAGATACCAACTCAGGTGTCATCCTCGTCACTTGACCGAGGCTCAAGATTGCGAGATCTAACGGCAGTTAACCTTCTAGGTCCGATGTTAATGAGCGATAACCGATCAAATATGTGGGCGCGGTAGCCTAGTGGTTAAGGCATCGGACTCGCGGCCGGCGGTTTCTTTGAGTCGTGGGTTCGAGCCTTGATGCCACTGAAGACCTGCTGTGTAGCCGGGGCTGATGCTTGTTCAATCTGTCGGGGCTCAAGTCCTCCCGTTGGCGTAGTGTCGAAGTTAGGGGAGGGTGGGTGCCAACTCGGGTGTCTTCCTCGTCACTCGACAGAGGTTCAAAATTACGAGGTAAGTCGCCTTCCCCCCCTCGTGTTGCTTCTAGTGCGACGTTAACAAAACCAAACCAAAATCGATCAAATGTAGGTACTAAGTGAGCTTTCAAGTTCTCATTGAATGATTGATTTCAAATTAACTTCGTTTTTCGAAGCAATTAGAGGGCTTATTGATGATGGAGATCGAAATTTTGATTTAGTGCCTCAAAGTCCTCAAGTGGCATTGATGTGGTCCAGAAATGTGAATAATGAATTATCCGACGAGTGACCCTTGATCACGTTTCCAAATTACGGAATGCTTCATCCTTAACTTGGAATGTTTTTTTAAATATTTCAACACGCCTCCGGGATAACCAGCAGTCCTCCATTTTTGACCCTCCTTGTCAACTAATTTTTATTTTGCTTTCCACGTTTTTCATGTTTCTAGATCACAATTGCATCTTGTTTGGCGCAGCATGGCCGTATCTGGCTCTTGCGCCATTAAACTTCACCATTACTCGCTCACTATTTTAACGAATTGTAAGCAGTTAACTCTTATGTTAATTAATTAGGACTGTCACCAGTTGTCCAGTTTAAAACTCTGTTAAACTGCTTGTGCCGATAGTAACATTTATACTAGGCATGTTTCGATGTCTCTCACTGATTCAGACAGTATATTCTTAAAATTTGCCACGACTTAATTTCAAGGCGTGTATTCTGATATCCGCTTGAAAGGTATGCTCTTACCCTAAATCTAAACACAGATACGCGAGTAATGTGAAACTATCTTGGAGAAGACTAAATTTTCGGTATGGTGATTGTAATCTCGAATTCGAGATTTAGTTTCGAGATAGCAGCCTATAATAACTACATCGGTTCAAAGTCTTCTTTTTATGAAGTGTGGAGGTTCATAGAATGTTTTATCAACTCTCTTATCAGTCTATGATTCATTTTTACGGGGCACATCATCAGCAATTTCGTTGTGCTGCCAGTTTCGCTGAATTTATGCAAAACTCTCTGAATCATTGTCTTCGAGATCTTAGAAAATGATCCAGTAAATGAGTAACCGAAGATTGTATACAAAATGAGAACGGATTAGAATCGCAAACCTGAGATCATATATTTTTGATGAGAAGTCTCAGAATATTGCGAATTTGCTAAACTCGTCTTGTCAGTCATTTTAAAGTTTAATCACAAGATATATATTTCAACTGGAGTTCAAGCACAGACCAATTAATTAAAATAACTAATCCAAAATATACATTTCCTGGAAGATGTTCTCCACAGATAAGTTCCTTTCCAAGATTCATCATAATATATCCCACGTGACAAAGAGTTTGAGAAAATTAATTTTTTAGATAACTCAAAATTCCGCTTTAGTTAACATTGAGAATGTGAAGAAACTCTTCCCTTTTGATCCAAGTTTTCTTAAGCTCGAAGTCGATCTTGAACATTTTTACCTTAAGGGCTTTCAATTGTTGGACGACAAAAATTTAATCTATTAAATCATACATCCGCAATACAGACTTGCGCATTTGTCTACTTGAGAACTCATTCCCATTTTTTGAAAGCATTGTGCAAGAAACATTTTTAATATTCATGACCCATGACCCTTGACCTTGGGGCCCTGACGGGAAATCTTACCGCTGACCTGAAATTACTCTTCATATTGCTTTATATGGGTTTCTCCGCCGACACGAGGTGGAAGTAGGCCATACCCGTGCACCGGATGCGTGGCAACGTGTCAGTAGGTCAGACCACTTTCCATTTTTATCAACCTTCGAACACTCATTCGATCGGAACAATGACTACGTAACTGTGAATGGATTCTTACCGAGTTTTGCATCGAGGGGCACTTTTTAATAAGCGCCGGAGGATTTGGAATCGATAATTGCGTAAAATGTTCATTGAGAGTTATTCAGATGTATCTTGTTTACGAAAGTGTAATAAGTGCCAGTGACAGTCTGTTTATCATTCAGTAATTGCATTGCTCGAAAGTATCCTTACCATGTTGCCAGTGATTAGTTTAGTTTTAGTTTTTATTAACGTCGCACTAGAAGCAACACGAGGACTATTGGCGACGGACCTCGTAATTTTGAACCACGGTCAAGTGACGAGGACGACACCTGAGCTGGCACCCCCCTCTCCTAACATCCATTACCACGCCTTGGGAGGTATTTGGTCCCCGAACAGATTTAACGTGCATCAGCCCCTGCTACACGGCGGGTCTTCGATGGCCAAGGATCGAACCCGCGACTGAACGAAAACCGCCAGCCGCTAGTTCACGACCTTGACCACTAGGCTACCGCGGCCCTATGTTGCCAGTGAAACTGAATGTTTTGTTACAGATGTTTCAAACATTAAATAGCCGCGACTTTAATACCTTGATAGTTAATATTTGAAATGTATCGCAAAATTTTTTTGTTTTAGAGATTCTTTCCTGTGTCGTAACAATCATGGCCTTAAATGCGCCCATCGAACGGGGACGGAGGTTGCATTAAAAAAAAAGATAAAGGCTTTTGAAAGTTATTTAAATGCTTTTAACCTCAAATTGGAAGATTTTGTGATGGAATAGTTCCAACTGATTGTAAATTTCCAAAATGAGGGTGGAGGTCTTGCGATAATCTAATATCGGAATAGCTAATTCTTGATGAAGTGTTTAATAACTATTAATCCTAATTATGCCAACCAGTGATACAAATTCTGGTTCTTCCGCAGTGGTCTCGATATTGCTGCGGGCGTTGTTTTCGTCGAGCCATGGGTTCAAGACCTTATATGTAAGGTGACCAGATTTTAACATTCGAAAAGCGGGACACAATTGACGGGGGGGGGGAGGGTTCTTGATTAAAAATTTGGTATATATAATATATCTACCTTTGGTATCAAAATAAATTACTTAAATCATCTGAATAGCTGATTTGTTGAAATCATTTGTTTAACTAGCACGCAGTACGTTAGAGACAGTTACAAAATTAAATATGCTAAGGCGTTACTTCGTGGACGACCAATAAACTCCTTACACCCTGACCCTTCTCTAAAATTTCCCTCCGTTTCCAATGTTTGTATAAGATATAATTTCTTTGCAACTATGTTCCAAATGATGCTAGATCGCTAGTGGAACATATCGCCATAAGAATAAAATCTGTGAAAGTGCACAAAGCGGAGCATTTTCTCTTCATTTTACAGCTGCAAAATGTCTTCGTCGGTGCCAATGCCGAAAAATGCCATTGTTCGTTAAGTCCAAACAATGGTGGTCGTATTCTAGCAACTGATAAAGACGAATTTTGATAAGCAGTTCCTGATAATCAGTTCTCGACAATTATTTTTATTATTAAAGTTTAACATTAAAAAATTTACAAAGTAATATATCAATAAATATCAATAAATATATAAACCAAACGTAATCTAACTTTTAAAAATGTATACATTAAGTCTTGATTTGAAGAACTTTTGCTTTTATTTTGCGCAATTTTTTAGCGATGATGTTAATAGGCAACAGATGTAAATATCTAGTAACATAAAACCTATTATCACGTGGTATAGGTAAAAATATGGAAACTTTGTTTAAGGTCTCTGGTGTTGTATTTATACATTCAAATTGCTAATAAACAATTTTCAAGGGCTTGTTTTTTTTTAATATAAACTTATGTAATAGTAATTTAATGTCTAAAAATAAGTTAGAGACCAGGTTTGAATCCGGATTTCTTCAAAGACTGTCGTGCAAATTACCGAACACTCTCGTTCACTGAAGCAAACTGGGTTTGGAGTCCTTACATGACATGATGTGAAAGTAAAGCAAGTTAGGAATCTTTTCTCTGAAATCATTCTTATCATCTAACTTCAATTCAAAATTACGCAGTCTTTTCACCTGTTGCAAGTTACGTGGCCATTAAAATGTGTATAGTGCAACGTTAATTGCACTATAAGCAATTAAGGAAACTTATTTCTAAGAATAAGTTTTTTTTAAGTTCTTGTGAAAATGTTTAGCTCTTCAAATGCTACGAAGCTTGTTTTCAAATTTTGTGTTACGCAAATGCATGTAAATGCACCTTAACCGTGAAAGTGATTTTATGCAGTCATTACATTTGTTTTGTTAGCTACGATTACGTCATACCTTCCACAAATATGAAAAGGCTTAGTTTCACTCATAAGCTAATTTTAAAACCACTAACGTAATATTTCTGAATTTTCTTCCAGTTCAGCTTACTTTACGCTTCCGTTTTGATGTCAAACTCAAAATATTTTGCTTCTGTGAAATACTTAAATAGGAAGAATATCCGCTTTCCAAACCAACCAGAAACACTTTGTTCCTTGTCTGCAGACAAGGAGAAAGTAAACAAAATTTTTATTAGTCATGTTTGCTGTGTGCTTTGACGTTTCCCTCACGTGGTATATGGCGCAACGGCAGAAGAATGCAGACTGAAACGCGTAGGAAATTTCCTATTATATATCGTTGGTTTATATCTTTTTTTTCTTCCTACGGTAAATACATTTTTAAAAATTTACGACCGAAAAAGCAGCGTTCATCGTTATTTCCATTGAATCTTGATGACACAGTGAAGGTTTTGCCTTATATGAAATATCTTTACGATAATAGGAGTATGTAATTATAGAGTCATTTTGTTTTTAGAGCAAATATAAAACGTAATGATTGTATACATTGAAACCATAGACAATTTCCACACTGTGGTTGCAATGATGAAAAATAGGTGCAAGTTTTATGTAAAATTAGTTCCTTTTTATTCATTATTTAAATCAAGTTTGACGTAATTTAATTCCTATTATTTGGAAGAGGATTATTGTTGGATCTCTTCATCATATTTCTGCTTTAAGCGTTTTTTGGACTTGACAGTTCTTGTTAACCCGGGTTAATGCTCGCTAAATATGTCGAGGTTCAAAGTCCACCTGTGGCGTGGAAGTTTGGAGAAGGAGTTGCCAACTCAGGTATCATCCTCGACACAATAGCCCTCGTGTTGCATCCTATGCGACGCTTAGAAAACCAAATCAAACTATCATCCTCGACACTTGAGTGGCCGCGGTAGCCTAGTGATCATGACTTCTGATTTGTGGCCGGTGGTCAGTTGCGGGTACGATCATTGACTGCCAAAGACTTCCCGTGTAGCCGGGGCTGATGCATGTTAAATCTGTCGGGGACCAAAAGTCTTCCCGTTGTCGTAGTGTGGAAGTTAGGAGAAGGGGTGCCAGCTCAGGTGTCGTCCTCGTCACTTGACCGAGATTCGAAATTTTGAGGTCCGTCGCCAACAGCTGTCGTGTTGATTCTAGGGCGACGTTAATAAATCCAATCAATCAGATTGTTCCGAAAGATTTCAAGACCCTCGGCATGAAGCAATGTTTTGAAAAGTAAAATATGTGTCGAAGGTTTTGATTAAATTTTTTAAATTAAAGAATCGATAATGCTTGTAATTTTTTTCATTATTTCATCTTAATTTCTTATCACTACATAGTTTGCAACACTCCTTTATTACTTCCTGAATCTTATTTAAAACAATTACGAAACAATAGTCTGATGAATAGAAAGATATACATTGAACACCTATGAATAATCAAAGCTCACGCACTTTAACCTGTGACGCCCATCATTATTTAATTCTACTGCCATTTTCCCTTCTAATTAATTGCACACAAGACTCCAACTGGAGATAACTGAGGGCAAGATAAAATATTTTATTAATTATCACCGTAGGAAAAAGATAAGGTCGCTTTCTCGAATCCCACGTAAATCATCAATTCAAAATTAGGATCAAGTAATAAAGTCTTAGCTTACCAATTCGCTTGTCCTGATTCAACCACTGCTCTCAAACAGCAGTTCTTATTGAAGTACTTTAACTTTGAAAAGCTTCAATCCAAAAACTAAACAGCTATGCTTCAATACACTAACAAATATTTATCAGGCTGACGTTATCTTCTATCTCCTTTCCATTTTCCTTTCAATTCCACTTCAGTTATATATCTCTTCTTCTAATTTAATGAACAGTTACACTTTGGTGCAGCATAATCATGTGTGACTCTTGTGCCTTTAAACTCCATTATCACTCACTCACAGCTTCTGCTCCATTCTTTGCCATTTTTTTCCAACTTTTTTAAGGATACCAGAACAGGCAAGGAATTGTGGAATGCCGTATCAAAGATTCCTTGTTTGTGTGATATAATATCTTTTTATATTATTAGTAGAGCTTTGTTTTTTTGTTCGCCTAATAATGATATTTCAATCATTCTATAGAATTATAAAATCAATTTTTTTGTCATAAAGGTCCCCCCCTCCCCATTAGTAGAATATGGACAGATTTGTGAGATATATTTGCATTTATGTGCCATTTTAAAGAAAACTATTACACGATATGGTTCCAAAAATATGGTGTTTCTACAAGAGTACCGACGCATATAATAAACCAAAAACATTTTTTCTCTTATTTATATTTAAGTTTTAAGAAATAATTTTTTACACGGAAAAAATATTCCAAAATTATATAATTTTTTCAAAAAAAAAAGAAAAAGAAAAAAGAAAGAAAGATATGTATAGTAATATTAAAAAAGTTGGTTCACTATATTTTTTACACTGTGTTACAATAGAATTAAATGCTTTGAACATTTATGGATTATTATTTTTAAAATTAGTACCTGAATTCAAATGTATCAGAAAAATCATGTCCGTATTCAACTCAAAGGGAATGAAAAAAAATGCTCAATGACTAAAATGCTTTTATAGTTCTGTAAAATGAGAGAAATATCATTGTTAGGCACACACACACACAAAAAAAAATTAAAGCTTTGCGAACAATTTTAAAACATAAATACCACAAGAGTCTTAAATTCGATACTTTGGTATCCTGGTACAATTAAAAGCTTCACTGCTTTTATATGCATCGCCTTGATTCTATTTATTACTCTATAATAACTCTAATAAAATCTGCATAAGTCACATTTTACTTAGTGGGACAGATTTTCGATTCAGTCGAATTCATGCAAAATTCTTAAAGTGTTAGTTGAAAGGGGAAATGAATTATAGGCAACACGTTTGAGTTAAATGCAGAACTGATTTCGGAGTTCAGAGCTACAAACTTCTGATCAATGTTTAATTTTGCACGAATTAAGAGCTTTACATTGAGATATGAAGGCTAATTCTCTCGTTTATATGGAATTTTTTTCAGCACTAAAATGTGTTTAAGAATCATATATATTCATATTTCTGTGATTATAATTAACTTCATAATCTTTCAGTAGTTATTGAAACGCTATGCCATGAGCGAAGATGTCTGTAATGAATGCGCCTCTTTTTCATTAAAAAGAAAGAAAAAAAAAGCAGAGAAAATGTATTTTAAAATAAAAACCGAAAATCATAATTATATCCAAATACGAGATTTCTATTTACAATGAGCTGCTTAAAAATTTCGTGCTGGAATAGTTGTTTAAAATAGGAGGCTGTTCAAACACGAACAGGTTTTATGCTGTTTAACTATGTTGATAATTAAAATAAAAATACGTTTGCTTATGATGTCATTTGTGAGTACACAATCGTACTCTTCAGTGGAAATACTCAGTACAAAAACAGTATTTTGTTTTTGAATGTAGTAAGGATTGTAAGTTTTTATTGCAGCGGATAGTTGAGAATATTATCGGTTGCCATCGCAGTAGTTTTATGTAGCTGATAATGCTTTATTAATTTTGCCTACTACATATTTCTCATTTGAAAGTATTTAGATGATCACCGTAATAATTGATTGATCCTTTCATAACTATTTAATGTCAATATGGCTTTCAAAAGAAAATAATCGCGGTTAGAAAATTGAAACTTCATCTTGAAGAAGTATTCATCTCGGGATTTTTTTTTTTTTTTCTAGTCCTAAGAAGTTTCGCAAGAATCGGTAACATAAAGCGAGTTTGTAGTTTATTACCACTTGTAACAAGAAGTTGTCACAGAAGATGATGTATTAACTTCTGTGACACAGTTTTGCGTTCGAAAAACTGGCTTTTGATGCTGCGAAATTGTGTCATATATATATGTATATATATAAAAAAAAAAGTAAATGAAAGGCTTCTGCTAGTCATGGTTTCAAACATGATGCAGAATATTTATCATTCATCTTATACATTCTAAACTAACTGTTGATAAGATGTCACGTATACGCATTGAGGAATTTCGCAATGACTTGTTTTTCTCTTTCAACATTGTATATTTTTAATAGCACACACATTACATATAATCCACAAACATTTTAACACTACAGTATTAATACTATTCAACTAGAAAAACGTTTTCTGTTTGATTATGTTTAAATTGATATGTAATTAGAAATAGATGCAATTTTGCAACGGAATTAAAGTACTTTAAAAAATAATTTTTACGCCAATAAACTTGTATTACTATATTTTCTCAGATCGCGGTTTCGCGACCGGTGGCTTTTCGTCGAGTCCTCGCCCGTGTGGTGACCCGGTGTGAAAGAATAGTCTCATTGTAGCTCATGCATGTCGTAAGGGGTAACCCAGTGGCGGTATAACCGAGCACCCTGCCCATGAACATTATATCAGGGAACCTCAGGGGTTTGCTTATTTCAGGTAGGCATGGGTATCATGATCCTGTGGCACCCTAGTGATTTTTTTCTTTCCCATTGGGTTTACTATTATTGGTAAACATGGTTGACGCGCCCCCGGGATACTCTAGAGATCCTTCTCTATGATTCTTCATTTGACCATTGCGCCATTAAAATACAATCGCTCACTCCTTTGCCTTTTCATATTTTCCCCCCTCGCGTCTAGATCACAGCTTTACCTTGTTGGACCATGATACCATGTTTACCATGGCCATGTCTGGCTCTTGAGAATTACTATCAATCACTCGTCTTTTTTTCAAATGCCTAAATCCTAGCTTCATCTTGTTTGGCACAGCTTAGCCCCATTTGGCTCTTGCGCAATTGAACTCGACCATCATTCACTTTCGTCGAGTCCTGGGTTCGAGCCCTGATGCTACTAAAGACCCGCCGTGTAGCCAGGACTGATGCTCGTTAAATCCGCCGAAGCTCAAAGTCTTCCCATTAACATTGTGAGGAAGTTTGGAGAGGAGGTGCCAGCTCAGGTGTCGTCCTCGTCACTTGACCGAGGTTTAGAATTATGAGGTCCGTCGCCAATAGTCGTCGTGTTGCTTCTAGTGCGACATTAATAAACAATCACACACTTATTTCTTGTAGAGCAAATATTCAAAGTGTTTTTATGTAATTTCATTCAAATACGCATGCATTATGTTTCGTTTTCTATTGAAGTTGCCTACTTCCCGTAGATTCAGTGTTCTCGAAGTCGTTTCGTCTTCGAACTGAAATCCCGCCCCCTCATCACTTCTCCGCCCAATGCTATGTATGTTTTTTAGCTTACGGCAACAACATCCAATGGCAATGCGTGTTTTCGTAACTTATACTCCAAGTTTGTTTCGGCAGTTCCTCACTCTGTCGAATACCCAGGCTTCTGTTGCCTTGATCCTAATTTTTGATAGCTAATTCTAATTATGAAAAAATATTAAATTATGATATTAACTTTATTTTAATTATGATGAGAGGGTAAAATTAAAATTTTTCAATAGGAACCTCGTGATTTTTGGTCGTTACCGTATTGAAGTTAACATGCAGGTACATGTCAACATAATTTTTGTATCATTTTAATGATGACTAGAAAATGTAAGACATGTTGGTAAAAAGACATTGCTGCAATTTTGTTATAACTCTTATGAATGATGATTCAATAATTTTCCTTCCATTAATTGGTTAAAATTCATTATGAATATATTTTTTCCTATAACATCCCTTTTGAGCATTCATTTTAATTTATTTGAGATGTTCGTGTTATAAACAAAAAAAAAAAAAAGCTTTCTCTTTGGAACATTTAATGAGAATATTACTTACTTATAAAATTGTTTTCCTATTAAATGTAATTTACTTTGACACAGAAACCTGTTGAATGGTAATTAAAAATTTATATCAGTGAATTATTATATATTTCACGAAAAAGAATCTCCTCTAGCAATTAAATGCTTTGCTATTCATTAACTTCGAAACCAAGTCATTTGGCATAAGAAAATTGTACGAAGACATATATAAGTATTGACTTTTTTTTTTTAAATTTATAACTATCAAAAAATATTTTTATACATTGCTTATAATTCATACCGTTAAAAATTTTAAAAGATCAAATACTATAAGAGTAAAAATTAAATTTTTCTTTAGAAAATTCGTATCGTAAGTTCATCTTATATTAATGGGAACTGTTCTATTGATTATTAAACTGAGTGTAATTTTACTTCTGTCTTTTCAGATAATCGGAGCAGTATGCTTGGGGTTGATTGCCTACTATTCAGTGCACAGCAACATCTTCAGTGGGGATCCCGAACACACCCTGTTCTTCATTGTGACATTTGCTTTCCTTGTGACGACGTTCCTCTTGTTGCTCTCCGCTCTGCTTTCGTTGATGGCAGCAACCATCTTGCCCAAAACCCTCTTTGTGAGTACACTATTCCATTGGAGTTCATATTTTTGTACATATTTCTTGAATTATTCATAAAAAAATTCATCTATTTTTGTATTATGTAAGAAACACGTGGATATGATTATTGATAAGACATTTCTTCAATTAAAAGAAAATTATCTTGAAAGTATATAAAAAACTTTTTTCCCACTTATTTGCAACTCTATATCAAGTAAGTAGTCGAATTTCTTTATTTCCTTAAGGGGCTTGAGAAAGCTTGAACTAGCTAAGCTTGAGTTGGCGACTTCCACTCAGGGCTTGCCTTTTTTAAAGCAAGTGCGGGCGTAACGACTCCGAGACACTCTAGTGATATTTTTCTTATCCGCAGGGTTTACTGTCTTTGTTAAACACTGGTGACGCACCCCCGGGACACCCTTAGCGATCCTTTTCTATTTGCGACCCGTCTTCTTGAAAACCAATTTTTCACAAACACAGTTCATCTTGTTTGGCGCTTGGGGAAGTTGGCACACTGAGTTGGCGACTTGGGAAAGTTGCAACTTTTAATTCCGATTTAATCAAAAACAAAACTCAGTAGAACCTAAAATTTATTATTAAATTAAATGGAAAATCTTTCTTCATTAACCATTTTGCATCTACTGTATGGATGCAATGTTATTGTAGGTGTGTGTGTGTGTCATATTATGGTGACAAAATTTTGAAGAAGTCATATCCATTCAAAACTACTGACCAAATGGATCATATAGTGCATAAATTTTGAGCACCCGCTATGTAGCCAGAGCTGATGCGCGTTAAATCTGTAGAGGCTCAAAGTCCTTCCGTTTGCCTGGTGTTGAAATTTGGAGAGGGAGGTGCCAACTTGGGTGTCGTTCTCGTCACTTGACCGATATTCAAAATACGGAGGTCCTTTGCCAACAGCCTTCGTGTTGCTTTTAGTGGGACGTTATTAAAATCAATCAGTGACATTAACAAACAATCAACCAATCAATTGGGTAAATGCTAATGGACAACAGTATTAATCATGGTAACACTAGACATTATTTGATTTAAAACTTTAATTTGATTTAAGAGACCAATGTATTAGAAGTTATACGAGAGCTATTGGTTACGGACCTTGCAATTTGGAACTGAAACGACGAAAATGTCACTATGATTAGTTCCGTTAGAGTGAACCGAGGACGTCTCTATGAGCCTTTCCCAGCCTTCTCAACAAATAGTACTAGGACTACTGTCTCCATTATTCTTTAGGATGGATTTTTTTGTGGAACTGGGGCTCGAACTCTGGTCCATCAGCAGGCGCGGCGTTCGTGATCATAATGATTACGATACTGCGGATCCGATTCATAAGAATAAAACTGAAAAAATCAAAATATTTTTAAAATATCCAAACAAGGTCTTGTTTTGGATTTTATAGATTTCAGAGAGTTGTGGAATTACGTAAAACTGATATATAAAAATTTTGATAATCCTATAGATGTTTATATATGTCAAATCCAATCGTTCATACTTACCGTGTTCTTCAAGCGAAATTTGTAGTCTTTCTCCTTTCACAGTTATAACTTTCTATGTTTTACCTTGGAATATTCATGCATTTATTTGGATGTATAGTTTTCATTTTGTTTTGAAGTGGATTACTGCTTCCAGCATCATTCAGTACTGAAGCGTATGAGAATTGTTCTAGTTTTTTTTCTGAAGTTTCTGTTTCGAAAAGAGAAGTCTGGCAGTTGGAGGAAATATATATCTTAACTTTGTGGGTCTTCTAAGAATGTGCGGGGGAAGCGTGCTTGAGTAATAAACTATTCGTCACCTAATTTTCCAAATCAACTTTTGATGATGCTGTCTGGCTTGGCTAAATGATCTTCTTGGGATAAATCAAAGAGCGTGGGTGTGTTGCTAAGGTCTCTGATATCAAGTCTTCGGTCAATTGGCAATTAGATTCAGGTTGTCTCTCATTCCTGCTAGAATGTAAGATATGTTGCTACTATGTAGATTAAATTTCTTTCTATTTTCTATTTATTTTATCATATGAAACTTAGAACTGGATATAAAACTCTTTAAAACATGTAATAAATGTATATTTTATGGAGTATTGTTTCGAAAAAGATATATGAATCAAATCGGTTTTTCTCAGTTAAATTTCTCGTAGTTTGGAAAGAAAGTTAATGTAAATTGAACATAGTTTATGACTGCAGCAGGAAATATTTTCCATTACTTACGAAATTTTCAATTTCATACGTGCAAAAGAGTGTACGAAAACGAAGAAATGTGAAAATCGCAACAGTGTTCAAAATTTACCACAAGGAAATGTTAGTTTCAATGAAAGAAACAGCGTAGATTGCTGGATATCTCGGAAATATGAATATTTTTTAAAGTTTCCTTTAATAAACAGTTCAAGTAATTCATTGAAAACTTCTAAATTGAAGAAAAATGTTTACTGATTTTTTTTGCACTGTTTAAAACACTAAGAAATAAATACTTTTTTTTTCCTGCTTTAATAAATAAAGAACAATTCCTTTTGTGAACTCTAATCTCTTTTACTATCGGAATCGAAATATTTTATTTCCTAGAATCTTTGGCCTTTTCTGAAATTGTTCTTTTAAATCAGTTACATTGTGAAAATATATATACTCTTGGTAACTATATTACGAGATCTCTTAGAAGTTGGATCATGCTCTTGAAATATTTCGCTTACATTTATAATATTACAATATTTTTTTTCTGGTTTTGGAAACGTCCCAATTTTGCTATATTTTAAATGTTTCCTATCTTTGGACAATATCTCATTTCATACGTTGCTATTAAAAATTTAACGCACTAATGAAATTGTGGGGAATATTCGAGAATTAATTTGCGTGTTAAATATATACTTGATGCGTTGTGAAAAAAATAAAGAAGAACGGTCACATATTTAATTTATATGTCTGGTCCCACAACTGCATACTCTAAATTGAATTACTGCGTATGAGTAAAATTATTTATTTCATTTTAAAAAAACCCATATCGTATTTCATGAATGTGGGTGAAAAGGCATATTCAACCATTTAAGGGTCAAGTTATTTATTCATTAATCCAGCATTATTAACTATTCCATACAATAAAAAATAATGTTGCAGAAAAAAAATTAATGAAAATCAAATGGGATTTTTTTTTAGTTTAGTTATCGGAGAACAATCTTCCGCGTGTTTTATGGTTAATTGCACATCGTAATTTGAGATTTTATAGTTGACAGGGTCAGCACTATATAAGGGAGGGAAATGTAATCGGTTTTCACGCAAAAAATAAAAAAAAGAAAGTTTAGTTTTATATTAACGTACGTCACATTTTATGGTTGCTCCATTTGATAAGTAAATGTAGAACATTTGATGGTTCAGCATCGGAAAGTGATTCTGCGTTCTACAATTGTACTGAAGGCAAAGTTTGAAAAAGTGCAACAGTTTGGGGATGATTGAGTTTTCTTTTAAATGTATCCATTATTTTTCAATGTCCTTCTACCTTGGTTCAGAATCACACAGTTCGTTTTGTGGAAATTAATTTAAAACAATGACTAAAAGTAATAAAAGCTAATAGTTTGTAGAAGTTATATGGTCGTACTAAAATGGAATAAAACCAATCGAATGATTAGTATTGTCATGAACCTCGGTGCTTGATAAGTACCTATTTTAACAAACCTTTGGATATAAAATTTTCAGTTCCAAAACTTTTCAAAGCAAACCAAAGTTTTTTCAAATTTGAATATGTAGATATGAATATAATCATGAATTATATATTTTTCTCTGTAAATAAATGAACGTAATTATTTCGAATGTCAAATAGCAGGAGGAACTTCCAAATTAAATTTAAAGTTTTTTTTTTTATAAATTTATTACGATTAATTAGTAGTTACTGTAACGATATTGTAAAGTCTTTTTATTTGAAATCTTAAGGCTTTTCTTTTCTTTACTCGAATTCAACTCGAATTTTGTAATTTGCCAGTATAATTTCAAAATAACTACTGTCGATACAATGATTCTTTTTTTAGGTAATGGAAAATTAAAATTTATAATGGAAGAGACTAATAAATCGCTTTATTCGAAATTCAAATTAATAGAGCAGAGTCATTTGAAGAGCAAATTGCACAACGTGACTCATTTAAAAAATGTAAGTTTGAAGAAAATAGCTTATTCAAGTGATTAATTATCCATTGGTTTCAAAGAACGGAAACGATGTCTGGAGAATTACAATAAATTTAATTTTAAGAAGATAAAGAAGATTTTTCTTATTGTAACTTTTAGACTATGTTTAATTAACCATATCTCGTAGAACAATTCAATGAAACTAAACTATAAAAATTACCTGCCAAATGAAACAAGGAAAAATTGCAGATTTCATCATTAGAAGAATTTTCCTTTTATTCTTTGTCATCGTTTGCTGTAAATAACATTTCGTGCTCTTCCGCATTACTCATCGTATGAAATACAAATTCTTGTGTAGTAATTAGTTAAGACCTTAAAATGCTTCAAATTTTGAGTTTTTTGATTGTGTTTTTAAAAAACTAGCTCTTCACTTATTTTGTTCATACGTTAGTTATCTATGATAATTTAATAAATAAAACGCTAGAAAATTGAATTTTAATATTGTAAGCAAACGTGTGCCACGCCACAGGGGGAAAATATCTGTTCCATTTTTCTGAAAATGATTTTTTTCAGCAATTCTGTCACTCTTTCCTCCGATATATGTTTTATTCATAGAGCTGATGTCTTCCACATTATGAAACGAGGATATTTCCTATACATTGTGGACTCATAATTGCCTTTTTCATAAACATTCGAAAAATAGGTATAACTCAATAAGTATATAAAATTATGGTGAATTTGAATCAATAAAGTAAAAAAAAAAAAAAATGTTCAATCTAATTAAATTGGAATCTCGAAATTATAATTATGCTGAGTATACAGAATGTCAAGTTTACAAGTAATCTGCATCTATAATTTTAAAAAATTTCAAAGAAATTTTATGCAAGATGAACATAAAGGTAAATGAACTATTGGCAATTGTAAATATATCTATTGATTAATAATTTCTCACATCTAATTATTTATTCGTATGTTTCTTAATATGATTTTATCTTCATAAATAGTAGAACACACATAGATACCTCATTTTAAAACATTAATTTCCTTATTTTTAATATTAAAAAGTTAGGGGTACTTAAACTTGGCATGAAATAATACCACTTTCCGTTTTCCGAAATGTCTCAGATACCTAAAATTAATAAAATTTTCTTATAACTCATAATTTCTGTAGCTTAAAATGCCTTTGAGGGTTTATCTTCCGCAGGTAGGTACGAGATTCATGATCTCGAGACATCATAGTTGTCTTTTTCTTTCCCATATAGTTAATCGGTTTTGTAAACACAGATGACGCGCCCCTGGGATACCTTAGCGATCTTTCTCTATTTTCAACCCTCCTCCTTTTCAACCAAATTCTTATCCTTTTTCTCCATTTTTATTAGATCACAGCTGCATCTTGTTTGGCGTAACAGAGTCGCATTGGCTCTTGTGCCATTAAATTCCATTACTCGCACACTGTGTCTTAAAATATTTAATGTATGTAAAAGGAGTTTTGCCAAAATTATTTCATCTGCTACTTTAAAATTCAGATTTAAACCTGGTAATATTTTATTCTTCACCTTAAAAATTTTTGAAACAGAAGTTTTACCTGTATCCCTATATCTTTTGGAACATTAATTGTACATTTTGATAATTCTTTTGTTTTGTTTTAAAAATTATCACATTTAATACTTTAATATGCGCTCAAACTTAACAAGCACTTAAAAATGTCAATAGAATTTATTTTATTTACAGTTGCAGCATTCACTTGAGTTTCTACATTTCTATCTGGTGAAGGCTAATAGATAGTCATCGTCTAATAAATACGATAAAATTTCTTTGAGAAAGACTACACGATTAAAAACCGTTTCACAGCCTATAAAATCAAAATAGATAATCAATTATATACATCGCTTCAAATTCACGATGTAATAAAACTCTACAATTTTCTTAATGTTGATTCATTTTTGCGTTGCTAATCAAATTATTTCTAATCTAGTAAATTTAATGAAATACTTATAAGCTTATAAATATATGGACTGCTGATTTAAATGTGTACATTGTTAACAAAGCTTCTTTTATACATTTTCTGTAATTACATACTTTGTATAATATATTTTGGTTTCACTTCAAAAACTAGTTACTTCTCCAGCATCCTGAATAAACTATTGCAGCTTCTCAAATCATATGCTATCCTTTATTGTATATTTTAATTCAAGATTTCTTCTGAATGTGCAACCTTTTTCATTGGAAACACAATGTGAGACACGATGAGTGAAATGGAAAAAAATGAAACAGGATATCGAAAATTCCAAGAAAACATTGGTATGTGATAAGATTGAAAATACCTTATCAGTTTGCAAACTGAAGATAAATAGAGGTCGGTGGTGTGCTTAATATGCCAGTGGTTTCCAACCTTTATGCTACTAAGTCTCCCCCAAAAGAATTTTTTTCCGCGTTTCCTCACTTGTTATTTATTTTAATTGATATAGCAGCCATTTTTTAAATAAAAGCTTTCATTATTAAAAGGAAAAAAAAACTGAAAGCTACAATTAACAGAATAATAACAAGGCTTAGTTATAGCATATATGTATGCACTGATATGGATGAAAATTACAGGACTATTCAGAATCAATAATCCGATTTCAAAATTCTATATTTTCAGAAATAAACCACACAGAATAATAAGTAATACTTAAATACAAAGAAAAACTGTGGAAGTTTTATATTGTGAACAGTTGATGGCTCTCGTGTATTCTTCGTGAAGCTATTTTATGAGTTTTGTTTCAGAAACTTTCGCCTCGCAGTTGGATCGGTTGTAATGGACCAGATGAGTTAATGTTACACAGCTGGCCACCTAAGTCACCTGATATGGCCCCACACGATTTCTCATTTGGGGGGGGGGTAACCAAGTGATCATGATTTCGAATTCGTGGCCAGCGGTTTTCGCTCAGTCGCGGTTTCGATCTTTGGTCGCTAAAGACTCGCCGTGAAGCCGGGGCCGATGCTCGTTCAATCTGTTGAGGCCCAAAGTCCTCCCGTTGGCGTGGTGTGGAAGTTAGGAGAGGGAGTATCAGCTCAGGTACCGTCCTCGTCACTTGACCGAGATTCAAAATTATGTGGTCCGTCGTCAATAGCCCTCGTGTTGCTTCTAGTGCGCCGTTAATAAAAACTAAACACTAAAAAAGACTAAAAAAACCACCTTTACCCACACATTTATGTGAACTGAAGCAACGGAATTCTGCTTCTTGTAAAAAAAGACTTCCGTATTTTCCCTTTGCCTTCATGTATTGCTCATAATTCTGTGTCGTTTATTTATGAAATATAGTATTTTTTAAATAGGATTATTTTTGAATAACCCTGTAAAATAAACTATGCTTACAACTGTTTTTAGAAAGAAATAAAATAAGTATTATAAAAAGCGTAAAACAAAGACTAATTAAAAGTGCTTCTAGTCTAGTCAATGGAATGAATATTATTTTTTTTATTAAAAAATGTCCCCCCCCCCTCCAATAGACCACGTCTTCCAGGTTGTAAACCCCTGCTTTATATTACTCGAATAAATCATCCACTTATCTATGATAATTCCATTTTTTTATACCTGGAACTAATTATCAGTCTATTTGTATGAATTAAGCCTGCTTTTTTGATTTAATTATATTTTACACGATGTACTCTGTTCACATTTCTTTCAGGAAATATTATTCATTATGTAAGGAGGAAGAACATACTGCTTGTGTGTTAGATTTTATTTAATCAAAACAGCTTTAATTACAATTTTTGCTTTCGTCGTATCATGTTTTTAATATTAAGAGTTTTATCAAATAATTATATTAAAAATTCTTGCTCTTCACAAATAATTCTACTTTAAACTGATGAAATTTCTTCGAGATAAACTTAGATTTTAAAATAATTATATTTTCATTATACTTTTTTATCTTATCGATACAATGATGTTATTCCAAGATAAATTTTTGAGGGCTAATCGCAATGATTATTGCAGTTTCTTATTTTAACTCTTGTTTGCGATATCCTTCAATCAGTCTTTGTTTTTACTATCTAAAAGAAGAAAACCAAATTGATAATGACAATAAATTTTTTTCGAATTTTTCAAGCATGTTTGATGTTGATTATACCACAGAAGAACGGATGCTGATTAGATAGAAGTAATAGACTGAATCAAACTGGGAAAAAACTAACCACATGACTATTTCAAATTCTGGTCCGTCATATCGTCTTCTGTTGAAGGCATCCATTTAAAATAATAAGAAAATGGAATTAAAAGTCTTATAACGGTTATGTTGATCCTGTAGATGTCTCAAGATGTTCCTAGTATTTAATCTCTTTCCAGCCATTTATAATGAAATTGCATAAGATAATCAAGAAAATTAGGTTTCAAAAATTCATATATTTTCTGAGAACCCTCGATATTGTTCAAGCTTTACGAATAAATATGGTTTTTGGAAGAACATTTAAAAAAAATAAAATGTATGAAATTAATTATAAAATCATAATTATACGTGTAGCTTAACATTAATCTTTATAATTGTGAAATCCTTATGTTTTCCTGTTCTGGAAAGACTTACAATATATGTTGAAAGAGAACATCTTAGGCATTTTTATTTTACGCGCACATATTTTTATAAAATTGCATGGCCGTGGTAGGGGCGTGTCTTAGGTTCGAGTCCGTATGCCACTTAAGACTCGTCCTGTAGCGGGGCTGATGGAACGTTAAATGTGTTGAGGTTCAAAATCCTCATGGTGGGAAAGTTGAGAAGTTTGGAGAGAGTGGTGTCAATTCAGGTGTTATCATAACTTGACCGTGGTTCAAAATTTTGAGGTCCGTCACCAATCGCCATCGTAATGCTACTAAGTGTGATGTTAATAAACTATCAGTTTATTGAAAAGCTTAATGCAGGGAAAGGCAATTCTTTTGGCTCAGGGGCCACTTTGAGGAAGCGAGGCTAGCGGTGGGGTGATTTTTTTTTAAATGATTGCATTTATTAGGTAACTTAGCTTTTCAGAAGAGTTATAAATTGTATCATAAAAATCAATAAATATAAATTAAATAAAATAGTGGAAGTTTTGATCAATGCATTTTGTGTGTTAATTTCATGTAATCTATAATTTCCAGGATATTTTATTTTAAATTCAGTTTGATGACACAAATGGGTCCCTTCACACTTTTCCACAATTTTATTTTTAAATCGGAAATGCAATAGTTTGGCTGAGAGTTTCATCACAGCCTGAAAGTTTGTCGGTCAAAGAGCATCTAAATTTACTCTCGCTTTTTTTCAAGCAAGAAAAAGTATGCTAACAAATGTATGTCGACCCAAATATAGAGAACATTTTCCCAACAAATTTCTTCAAACATCAGCCTTTTTCAGAAGACAAAAATTTATAAAGCTCATGTCACAGAATTAAATATTTCTATTACAGTGTGATCTGACTGCACGACAATTAGTTCAAAATGCAGCTCATCAGATGTTGTTTCAATATAATCAGCGATGGGATAAGATAGAGAAATGAATTTAGACTCAATTTTCGTAAAGTCCTGAAGTATTGTGACCTCGTCCCCCAAACTCTACAAATGATCCCTGGTCTTAGCTGAAACACTTTCATGTATTTTCTGTTTTCCTAAGGGAAATGATAATAATTACCTTATCTTGCTTGCCTTGCAAAGAGACCTAATTTTGCTTTGAATGATTTTACCCTCGGGAAGTAAGTCTCGGTTCAAGGCGGATTTTTCTGATTGACTTGGCGGGCCGCAAAAAATATTGGCGATTCTAACAATGGCGGTTCTTGGCTGTAATTACTGACTCAAAAGTAATATATATATATATATATATATATATATATATATACACTTATAAGCTTATGCTTATAGTATTATATACTCAACAAGCATATTACTCAATTGAAAATTAAAATGTGAATTTTTAAGTTTCTTTTTTGAGACCCTTGGTACTTTTTAAATAGTTACGAATACTCTTTATTCTACGTCACATGCACATAATCTTAGCTGGTTTCAGTGTACTCGTGTAAAGGTATTTCTATTTCCAACGTTTCGTTATTTCGTGCAAGGAACAGAAGAAATAAATTTCAGTTTAAGGTTGAAAGACCATTTTATATGTAAATAGTGTTGTAAGCGGATTCATAAATTTTTTTACTGGAGAAGACTGTGCATTCATCCATACAATAGTAATGAAATAATAACTGAAATGATTCATTGCATAAAACACGCAAGATAGTTTATTATATTTCGAAAAGAATATGAGATTCTCTGATTTCATTCCTTTGGGTACGAGGTGATACAATGAATGGTGTGGTTTATTAAGCTATAAATATATCAGCTATTTTATCAAAACTGAATTATTTATCTGCGTTGCTTTTTTTCGAATTCTTTTAAATGATATTTTTGTGTTTGTGAAATAATTTAATGTATTATTTAAAGGAGCCATTTTGAAAGAAAAATAAATAAATTGATTTGTTTCGAACATCAAGCTAGCTATCCTTAAGGATAAATTATTATCGTGAAACATTTTATAAACGTCAAACTCAACCAAACTGCTCCTGACCTAATTGGGTCCGGGGCAGTAATTCTTATGGTCAGCATGAGTCTAATTTATTCGTTGATAACTTCCGATCATTCTCTCTATCCAACTACTCTCACTATTAAACTCACCACCGTTTATAATGAGCCTCATCAATCCTATTTAGTACATTTAAGTAATTGTATTTAATTTACATAAGTCATGATTCATTTACCATAAGATGTTCTCTATACAATTGACGTTACATGAAACCCCCGAAGTGTTAGTTGATGGGATATATGCTATAAAATCTCTTTATAATTTCTAATCGTAAAGAGTTAATCATGTTTATCGTGACTTGAGTTATTAAATGGGATGAAGTGTAATTTATTTTCGAGTTAAATTTTTCTACAGTTCATAAGTTATTTTTTAACTAGTGCAATCCTAATTAAGGCTCCCGTCTACCCGCCATTTTGATTTCGTGGACGTAATGTTAATCCTATAGAATTTCGACTTTAATTCTCACATCTTTACTATTCGATATATTTCAATGCAATAATATGCATCTGAAAGAACTAATAAATAAATAATGAAGTCTTCTGTGGAATTAGTATCGCCCTCCGATTTTTAAAAATATTTTTACCCCTATTTTGATGATTCGTTTGGGTTTTCAGATCTTTAAAAAAATAATTTTAAATATTTTTAAAAATCAGAGGGGAAAAAAGTAACTCCGTAGAAGCCATCATTATTTTTTGTTCTTTCAGATGCACTTTATTGCATTCAAATAAATTAAATAGTAAAGATGTGCGAATTAAAGCCGAAATTTTATAGGATTAACATTGCGGCCAAGAAATCAAAATGGCGGATAGACAGAAGCCTGAATAACTCAAATCGGGTTTTTTAGTAGTCAAAGATTAATTTTAAAAAAGAATAAAACGTTGAGACATACATGAATTCGATTTCAATTTTAATTCTTACTAACCATTCATATTCTCCTATTGAATCTCAAATGATTTCATAATGAAATTTGATTTTTCTAAGCAACAATACGCCTATTAATATTAATATCAAACCATAAATCTTCGACAGTTATCAAATTACAATACATCATTCCAGGCTTTTGAAGTTATCTACGCCACCACATTTCCTGGCGCTAATCGTGCATTATTTATCGCCAAAGCCCGATCCGTCGCAGGTAATCTTTATCGCTTCAATCTTTCGTGCCAGGGCGTTGTCGGCAGAAGAGAGTGTGCACGCGAACATGTAGAGGCGGTCGCCCCGATGTGTCCTAAATAAGTCAAGAAACGTGGGCGTCGTTGGATGGGATGCTCCGATCCTCTTTTCGTGGGAAAAAGGTTCGGTCACGTGAGGTGAAGGAGGACGACAAATGTATTTATAGAAGTGATGTTGCTGCTGCACAGCTCAGCACTTCACGAGATTCGTTTTCTTCGGAATTCCTTGTTCTCTCCAAGAAAGTTACTGCTGTCTGTTCTACTTTAATTCGGTGCATTGCTTTTTTTTTCTCCTTCACCGCTCTGTCGGTTCGTGTTGGGATGAGGTTTCCCTACTTTCGCGTTTATGAATACCAGAGAATGGGAGAATTTTTTTCTAATCTTTTTTTTTTTTTTTTATGAAAAGTGGAGAAAAATAGAGCTTTCTTTTTCTCTTTAGGGTACTTCAGTTAAATACTGGTTTATTTAAATTGGTCTCTTACAATCAAATGCTTGCTTGTGTGCATCGTTAGTGGATCTAAACAAGTTTACTCTTGCAGCAAAAGTTTGGTTTATAATGCGTCTGTTGAAAAATTCTGTCCGTTTTTGAAGTGGAAGAAAATAATACATTTTTCATACATTTATAAATACTTATTATGCAATATAATTTCGGTCTTTACCAGGATTAGGTCTTTTAAATTTTTGTCCATGGACCACCCGTGTGTGAAAGAATGATCCCTCTTGTTGCTCATACATGTCGTAAGAGGTGACTAAAATGGATATCTAGTATCTGGGGGTATAGCTGGGTATTTGCCTCTGGGGATTATATCAAAGGACCAGTCCTCCAGGTTGGGGGATCTTGAGGGCTTGCCTTGTTTAGGTGAGTACGAGCATCATGACTCCGAAGGATCCTAGTCATTTTTTCCCTATAGGGTTTACCGTCTTTGGTAAACGCGCGTTACACGCATCCGGGATTCTAATCTATTTTAGACCCTCCTTTTAGTCAACAAATTTTCATCTTTATTCAAACGTCTGGATAACGGTTTTACTTTGTTTTCGCGCAGCATAGCCATATCTGTCTTCTGCGCCATTGAAAGATACTAATACATCACATTTGTTGATGAACTTCGATGAATTGATGTCAGTTTGTATGTGGCTAAGTGAAGAATTTTTAATACATCAGAGAGTATGCTTCTCTTCTAATCTTTAGTTATTTGATTTATATCAAGACTATGATTAACAATATTTAAATATTTCCCTTTGTTTTACATGTCTACTTTCTTTAATTTATTTATAGATCTGTTCATTTTTACGTTTTTCTGTATTTCACTTGGTGTGTGTGTCATCAAATTTTCGATCGTTAATTTAACCAACTTCCCCTTTAGCTAGTGCTCTGAAACTTTGGGAATCGTTCTTACTCGCCTAACAATGCAATATTTAAGCATTTGCGACAAGTTTTAACTGATATTTCAAAAAAAAAAAATTTTTTTTAATAACGTAATTTGTATAGTAACCTGGCGCCATCTATGGAAGATATATTGAATTATTCAGAGAGAGTGATCTTAAAGACGAGAGTGATATGAGGTTTTTTAGAAAGTTTTAACTAATATTTCAATAATTTTTTTAAATAAACTTTGTTACCATTTAAAAACGTTTTTTTTTTTATCTCAAATTATTTTTCATAGAAAAATGAAAGTAGTTTTCATTTGTTATTTTTGTTGTTTCTATTACCTTATTGAGCAAGAATGCTCAACATTCAAAATGAAATTAAAACATTTTGAATTTTTAATACATCAGAGTATGCTTCCGATTCTAATCTTTATTTATTTTATTTATATCAAGACTAGGATTAACAATATTTAAATACATCCCTTTCTTATATATGTCTTCTTCAATTCATTTACAAATTTGTTTATTTTTCTTCCTAGAAAAATGAAAAGCAGTGTTCATTTGTTATTTATTTTGTTGTTTCTATTATGTTATTAAGCTAGGAAGTTCAACATTCAAAATGAAATTAAAACATTTTTGAATTTTTATTTTTTATCAGTTGTACACACAAAAAAAATTATTTGTGAAAATACCTGTATGTAGACAAGAGTAGCAAATCTTGTTACACTAAAAATAATTTTTTTTTCTGGTAAAATACATGAAACTGGCTATATACTTACATTATGGGATGATTTTATGCATACTTTCAATGTTTTGTTTTCCAAAACTTTAAAATTTAATTGCGTGTGTCGTTTTTATTAAGTAATACTTTATGAACTATGTTATTTCTACTATATGCGTATTTTTCCTTGTGGACTAAATTTCTTATTTAGTTAGGTGTAAGTGTTAGTATTACTTGTTTTCAGGCCTTATCAGTGGCGGAGAGATATACGAGTTGTACCCTCCTTCCTCGTAAGGATTGCTCTATAATGAAATTTTAAAATCGAAACTTTTTATGCTGAGTTTTTTATATTTTTCAAAAAAAAAAATTAATATTCTTAACTCGTATTCCACTTAAACATTCATTTCGCGTTCAAAGTAAGCAAGGAAAATAAAAATTAATTTTGAGATGAGTTTAAGGTCTGCTCTCTCTCTCTCCCCCTCCAACTTATGAGAGAAAAATGTCTCGCTTTTCGCCACTGGGCATTATCTTTTATAAATGATTGACCACGTTAAGTGAAACTGAGCCTCGAAGGCTTTACTCTGTCTTCTATGAAAGTTTGTAAAATAATATATTCCAGCTTAATATTTCTTCATCATTTGAGTGAAGTTAAAAAACTCATAGGTGGCTAACCTTCTGCGTACCATGGGACAATTTTTTTGACAGACGGGTTTAGTGTAACGTAAGACGGTGTCAGAAGTTGGTGAATAGAGATCAGAATAGAATCTGCTTTATTTAGGGGAGGAAAAGAAACAGCTTAATCTTGCCGTTAAATTAATTTAAGTCAAGCAGTTTAATGAAGTGGCCACGGTAGCCTAGTGGTCATGGTCGTGGACCCGCGGTCGGCGTTGTTTTCTTCGAAGTCGTGGTTTCGCGTTCTGATGCCACTTAAGTCCCGCCGTTGTAGCGGGGCTGATTCGCTTTAAATCGGGTCTAGGTTCCAAATCTTCCAATGGCATAGTGTGGAAGCTTGAAGAGGGAAGTGCCAGATCAAGTGTCGTCCTCGTCGCTTGATCGAGACTCAAAATTTAAGGTTCATCCCCAATAGCCTTCAATCCATAGTTAATCAATCAAACTTATATAATTGCTTCATAAAAGTATCACGCTATATTTACCTTGTAAAAGTTGAAGCATATCCCATTTTCATAATGTTTTAAAGTTTATCTAAGATTTCTTCTCTTTATCAAATTTGACCACTTGTAAGAATCCAATGCGCCACGTTTTGGCTACCCCTGAATGAACCACTCTCGTGCATTGTTTAGAAGTTTAGAGGGGCCGCGGTAGCCTAGTGATCAAGGTCGCGGACTAGCGGTCGGCGGTTTTCGCTCAGTCGCGGGTTCGATCCTTGGCGGCCAAAGACCCGCCGTGTAGCCGGGGCTGATGCACGTTAAATCTGTTCGGGGTCCAAAGTCCTCCCGTTGGCGTGGTGTGGATGTTAGGAGAGGGGGGTGCCAGCTCAGGTGTCGTCCTCGTCATTTGACCGTGGTTCAAAATTACGAGGTCCGTCGCCAATAGCCCTCGTGTTGCTTCTAGTGCGACGTTAATAAAAACTAAACTAAACTAAACTTGGAAGTTTAGAGGGTTAAGATATTGAGAGCTTTTCTTTTCATTTCACCGAAATTACTAAGTTTATTGGTAGTGCAACTCGAGTGTGTCGAGTAAACTTTGAATTCGAATAAACTCTATAAACCCTAAAAAATTCCCCCCCTCCATGGAGGAAAAAGAATCTTTCAGCAGACATATATCACACATGCTTAATCTGTTTATGCTTAAAATATGCTTCGGGTAACTAAGAAAGATGTATAATTGTGGAGACAAACTGGAAATAATTGTTTTCATTATATTTTTGACTCGCAATATATTAACTCTGATTTCAAACATTATAATCTATTTCTTAAAAAGTTTTTCCACTTGTTTGAATCTAAGTTAGTGAAAAGCTACTTTCGTTTATTTTTTCAAATCAAGAATACATGGAGAAATAGGGAGAAAGGGGATACGAGATAAAAAAAAAAAAAAAAAAAGAATATAACTAAGACTTCATAAATTTTAGTTTAATAATCGTTGGTTATTATTTTATGAAAAGGCTCATTAGTCTAATGTTACAGATGTTATCAATATTTCAAACTTTATTAGTTTTTGTGGTCCAAGTATCATCATATAAC
>BMAW01085780.1:58677-73345 GCA_019974015.1 Nephila pilipes
TAATAAATTAATATTTGAAGTAAATTTTTCTGTCTTAAAAGATATTTTCTAGCAACTTTATATGATTTTATCTACTTCTCTTACATTTATAGTAACACATTTTAAGCATTTATTTAAATCTGAACTATTTAAAGAAATAATTTCAACGACTAACGTTTTTGCTGGTTATATTAGCCATTCTAGGGGTTATTGTTTTAGTTAACCGAAAAATGTCGTCCCTGACTATTTTTCAAAAATTTACCTTGTTTTTGAATATATTTTTGATGTCTTATTTCACTAGTAACGAACTTAATTTTCAAAAATACGTCATAATAAATTTCTTCTGAATTTTTCATTGGATTGAAATAAAATATATGTTATATGTCTGATACCTACTTTCACCACTAATGAACTCAATTTTCAAAAATATGTCGTAATAAATTTCACCCTATTTTTTTTGTTGGATTGAAGGGAAATAAATACAAAAATTAAGTATTTTATTTACTTATTGATTATTATTACTTATATATTACCTTAAATAATATGTGAACTGGAATCAAGATGAGACTAAAAATAAATAACATTATTCAGAATTTTAAGACAGTTGTGTGGCAGCCATTTTTTCTAGCCACCTAAGGGACCATTGGTTTTAGGTGGATCCTTTTCGGCGTACTAGATCACTTTTCAATTTTTTATCGTTTGCTTTAATTTTAATTACATTTAGCTTAAATATATTCAATTTAATACTTCATCGTTTTCTTTTAATTTTAATATTGGAAAAGTTTACTGTTATCCATTTCTCGATATTCCATCGTTTACTTTAATTTTTATATTTAATTGAGTAATTTAATAATAATTACAAAAAACGCACTTTGGGTGGCTAAATCTGTTCTTTGCAAAACTTTGCATAGAACTTTTAAAAATTTAAAAATATTTCAAATGTGTAATGATTAAAATTTTTATAAAATATGTGTTTGATAATGTTTTGAATTCTTGAAGAAATTCAAGAATCTGTAACTGTTTCGACACAGAATATGAAATATATAATTAGAGTGAATAAAACAATTACTCTTTGTCATTACAGGAGTTCCTGTACCATATTTTTGCTTTCATTTTCTACATCAGTGCCAGCCTTGCTCTTCTCATTACTGTTTCCAATACCAATAAGTACTACAGAACCCGCTATTATGAAGGGAAAATGGCCGCTGCTGTAAGTATACTATTTTTACAATTTTTATTTGGGATAAGACTGATTAAACTCAAGTTTTGTTTCTTGCTACTGTCAGGTGTTACCCGTCTCTCAATTTTTAAACAGCAATCTTTTCTGTGTGCATGTGTAAAATCCCTTCGAACATTTTCGCCAAACCAAGAAAATATAGCCAAATTAATGGATTAATGTCATTGGATAGTATAGGATTGGTGTAAGTTTGACTAAGATTGCGCCAATTTTCATGGTTGGCGAAATTTTACTTATGCTTTTTAGATTGAAAAATGTTTTTCGATGAAGTAAAGAGTTACTTTTCTGATATAATTTGACTATAAAATGGAGACCACTCAAAATACTTAAAACAAAATTCATGCGCAAAATATTTGATTCAAGGAAAATAATAGTTTCTGCTTTTGCGGGGACCTGGACCCGTGTGGTGACCGGGGATGACAGAATAGACTCACTGTAGCTCTGCATGTCGTAAAAGGCGACTAAAATGGGTACCCAGCGTCTGGGGGTATAGCTGGGCACCCTGCCCCTGGGGATTATATCAGGGGATCTCGGGGACTTGCCTTCTTCAGGTAAGTACGGGCTTCATGAACCCGAGGTACCCTAGTAATCTTTTTCTTTCCCATGGGGTTTACTGTCTTTGGTAAACACGGGTGACGCACTCCCGGGATACCCTAGCGATCCTTCTCTATTTTCGTCCCTCCTTCTTGTCAACCACTTATCTTTTTTTCAACTTCACGTCTAGACCACAGTTTAATCTTGTTTGGCGCAGCATAGCCATATCTGGCTCTGGCGCCAATAAACCTTACATTCATTCACTCACTTTGCGGGGACCTGTGTTGGATAAATATAGTGTCGCAATGAATAATAACTTAAAAACTAATTTCTATTAAATATCTTTTTATAAAATAATAATTTCCTGCTTGTTTAGTTTTATCCCCTTATTTGTACTGAAATGTGTGTTATTCATAAGTGTGACGTTTATGAACAATCAATCAAAACCCTTTGATGTGGAAGTTTTATAAATGAGTTAGCTACATTGATAAAACCTGATCATGCAATTAGGTTTTGTAATTACGAAATCCTTAATTAGCAGTATTTCAGTTCACATCTAATTTATATTAAGCCAACCATTATCTCCGAGAGATGGTTTAATTTAACTTTATAATTATAAAATAATTTGATATTTGCTCTTGCAGATTGATGATTATGAAAATTAAGGTTCATAAAAACCTATTTTTAAATATAGTTATTTATGGAGAAGTTTTGTAACTCTCTAATGTTGTTGTTATAGAGTAAATTTTCCTGATAATCACGTAAAACTGAAATGAATTCTAAGAATTAAATGTTTTTGTTTCTTAATCAATGTAAATTTAGTTATAATTTTTGTAATTTAAACTTTTTCTGTGTCACGATTTATTAATTTATATAATTTTTTATATCACTCTAATATTTAAAAAAAAATTTGATAATTGCAACGTAATTTTTAATTGCATAATTTTTAATAATCTCGTTGAAATATTCTAATGCACTTTATCATTGTCATTGCATGAAAAGATTGTCTTTCTACTGGGAGAATAAAATATTTCTTGTCATCGAATGCAAGGAATCACTTTATATGTTACATAAGTAAAAAATAAATTCTAAAAGTTTTTAATGAAATTTATTTAATCACGTTGCTTTCAGAATGCGAATTCGAAAATCATTTAAATAAATACGGACAAAATAAGAATTACTATACACTTCTTATAATACAAAATAGTTTTAATAAATACTTGAAAATTATCTTTTTTGCCCTATTTTTTTATATATATCAGGATTATTTATGATATTACTGGAAAAAACAATCAAATGCGATCCCATGACGAAGCAAATAGAAAATCTGTTTCCATCCAATCCAATGATGAGTAAACAAATTCTAAAACTTCAAGAAACAGAACGGAATTTCATTGTCAGTGGCATATTTCTAAAACACTATGACAAATAATTATACACAATTAAGTTATCAAATAATTTTATAGATTCGTTAGCGATTTGATAAGATTTTCAAAAGGCAGGCGATTTTTACAAAATATCTTATATCAACATATTATTTTAAAAATAGCTAACAGATAAATAACGTAAAACACTGGTAGTTATAAGAATATGAATACAATTTGCTTAACAATAATAAGATAAATGATGTTATTATTAATTACGGTATGTTTTGTTAAAGTATAAACAAAGCAAATGCAGTTGTTGGAAACAAGGATCACATCAAATATAACAATTCGTAAAAGAATGAAAAAATTATGGCAACCTAAAAACACATATTCAGTATTTTTAAGAGATAAAACACCTAACGAAAAGAAGTATTAAATAACACCGGTAAAAAACGAGTTTTTTTTTAACATGGGTTTTCTTTCATACTTCTTACTTTGTGTAACAATTTTTTTATACCTTACATTTTAAGAGCAAAATGGAATGTTTAGTCAAATTGAATTTATTTAATAATAATTTATTAATAATTTATTTTATTATTTGAAGTTTATTAAATTTATCATCTGAAATAAATACGTGTGAATTTTTTAGCTCAATTAAGCATTACGTTTATCAATTAAGCTACATGTTATTAAAATTAAAGCAAATGATAAATTATGTTGTTAAATTTAATATATTTAAGCTAAATGTAATTAAAATTGAAGCAAATAAATTATTAAATTGAATATTCTATCAGCTATAATACATGTGATTAAAATAAAGCAAACTATAAAATATTAAACAACTGATTTGGCGTCTTGGCGAGAAACTTGGCATAAAATCTAATTCTTTAAGTAATTAAATTAATCAATTTTTATTAATTGCAATTAAATTATCGTATTGTCATCCAAAACAATCGTGTGTAGAAAATTTCAGCTCAATTGAGTGCTGTAAAATGTGAAAAAAAAAGCTTTTAAAGTTTTGAACCAGGCAAAGTTGCAGGGTGAGTTAAAGAAAACCAATTAAAAAGATAACATGAAGAAGAAAAAAGCAAAACATGCAAAAAAAAAAAAAAAAAAAAAAAAAGTAGAGTGTGTTGATACTATGAATTTGCCACTCTTTATGGCACAAGGTGATATAAAAATATTTCTGTTCATACAATAGGAGGAGGAATGGTTCATTACCTGTAAGTCATTTTTTAACTCTTTGCAAACCACCTAGATATAATTCACATTATAAAATTTCAGAGGAAAAAAAAGTTTTTTTCGCTCCTTAAAGAAGTCACACCTTCCCTTTTATGATTTTTTGGGGGGATCTCTAATGTCTTTTTAGAAGTATTCGTTAATTTTTCGCTATATATACAGTCTGGCTCTGTAATACGTGGTGGTCGAGACTCATGGGTTCTAAACCGCGGGATAAGTAATCCGCGAGTATTTATAAAAATTTTAAAAAAATCAGACATTCGTCAAGATTGGAGTTTTCCGCCATTACAGCCCTTTTTTTCTGGCCACTCCTTATTGTCAATTTTATTAACAAAATGACGCCTGTAATCATTTTTTAACCATTTACGTTGTGTATAGACTCGAGTAGATTAAGTTATCAGGAACTTTCTTCTTGTCTTGCCCCTTTTCGAATTCGTTCGAAAAGGGTTTTTTCTTCCATCGTATATGTCTTTTTTTGTTTGTTTTTCACACTCTTTCGACATTATTTTTAATCACTACGGAAAACTCTTACACAGGAAGAAATCTTTGACTCTTAAAATTTGCCCAGAATAAAATTATTGAAGTTTAGCTAATCTCACAGACTACGAGATCTTGAAAATAATCTCTTAACGTGTAAAAATAGTAATCCAAATTGGAACATTTCACTTTCCGAGAACTGGTAATTCATATATGTTTTCAATTGAAAGAAAGATGTATTAATGTCTGCTCTTAACTGGAAATCGTGATGAACAAAAGATTAATCTGAATTTGATAAAAATAAAAATTATGACGTACGTTTAGGAATATCACCTACGATTGCTTGTCCAGGGAGTCGTAATAAAATCACGTGTAAAGTAGACTCAAGTTGTTGCTGAACTATCCTTAAAGTATTACAAATCTGCAAGGACGTAGCGAGAAATTTTTCGTGGGAAGGGGGGGAGCCCTCCCACTTGCACTCGTATTTAAAAATTAATTTCAAATTTCTCTGTTTATTTTCAAGATATGAAAATAATGTTTTCATGGAATATGGAATTTAGAGTATTCATTTCTTTCCGAGAAAAAAAAATCTGTATTAAAAATTTCAATATACAGCAACCCTTATTAGGGGAGGGTTAACAACCCGCAACCCATCGTTACGCCACTTCATATATGAACTACAATTGACAGGTTCCGTCTGTATTCTTTAAGTATTCTTCGTATGTTCCACAATTTTTTCTCGTCTGGATCACAGTTAAATCTTGTTTGGCTCTTGCGCCAATAAACTTTGCATTCTCTGGCTCACTCACTCACTCACCCTAGCGATCCTTCTCTATTTTCGACCCTCTTGGTCAACCAATTTTTGGCTTCCCATCCTTTTCTTTCACACGTCTAGACCACAGTTAAATCTTGTTTGAAGCAGCATAGCCATATCTGGTTCTTGCGCCAATAAAATTCAATTTCACTCAATCACTTTCATTTAATTTTTTAATAATTTACGCGGATGAAAGGTTATTCATGCTAATGGATGGCCTAGAAACAACTATACTGATGATTAATTTTTGAATTTAATTGTTTTATGTGTTTCTCTTTTTCAGGTTTTGGGTCTTGTTAACTCCGTTCTGTACTTGTTGAGTGCTTTCTTCTCCTTCCGAACCTACAGGATGGGCTGAAGAACGATTTTCACTTTCTAAATCAATAGCGGCATTGATTCTTAGCATCTCTCTGTGTATTCAAACATGTCATTATCCTCAGAACTGCTTTTTTAAACAAATTAAATGTCGTACACTTTTGATGTATTTTGATGTATATGCTTTTTATGAAATTTTTTAATTTTATTTAGCAAATTATAATTTCGAATAAACTGTACCAAAATATTTTCGAACGTAAACTTTTCGAAGTACTTACTTATAGCTCTGGATAAAATTGTAATGTTACGATTTAGCATTTGGAAGAAATTATTAAAACAATTTATTGTGAAACAATTTCGATTGCTGTTATAGTTTAAGATAAATTTTGTATTTAAGAATTACAACAAGTATTTAACATTTAAAATATTACATTCGTTGAAAAACTTATAAAAGGATATTACAATTTTCTGATGAATATATAATAAACCAAGTATTTTGGGTTGATATACAATTTATATGCAAGTTTTTTTCTTGTGATAAATTTTTTTTTCCGTTCTTATTTATCACCAGAGCTAATGAATTTTTCCAGGAAATTTTGATATCTTTTTAAAACAAGACTTTCTAAAATATAATCTATGCCATGCACAAAAAATATAAAGTAATTGTATTTTATTGTTATTGAATTTCGATGTACTTTTAAGACACTTTTGCACGTTTTTAAATGAAATAGTTTTATATGCAGTGTTTTTTTATGTATGCTTTTGTACAATTTGCTTCTAAGATGCAATCCAAATAATTGTAAATGATTTTTTTATTCATTGAATATCATGATTTAAATTGCATTTTGTAATGAAGATTTTAATTTACTTTTAAAAAAGATTATGTGGATATTTATTTAATTTTGTATATGTTAATATATTTCTAATGAGATTTTTCCACCTGAAAGAAAATTTTATTTCCTTCAATATATATATCAAAGGTGGGCACACGTGCTATCAATGAAAACAGCATCTCAGTTTTTCATATATTATACGTAAATTAAAATTACATTTACATATTCTATTAAGTCTTCAATGTTATGTGTATAGTATACATATAAAGACAATATAATTAAGATATTCCAAGCCATTAAAAAACTAATTTCGTTTGTTCTGTCATCTTCACTACCTAGGATGACAAGAGTCATTTTACTTAAGGGGATCAGCATGTAAGCACTCAGATTTCTCTTGAATTGGGTGGATTTTGAGTTGAAAAGTAGGAATGATTTACTTCGCGATGTTCGATGATAAATTGCTTATTTTGTAGTGTGCAGTTGTAATTTTATAAATAAGACACATCGATTTTTTGTTATTTTTCTGAAAGTAAATTTTTCTACTTCTTGAAGAAAAAAATTTTTTTTTTTTTCTTGTGTGTTTTTATACTTTGTGAGATCAAATTTAAATAAATTTAATTCCAAATTCTGATTTTGAAATGGGAATTAAAAACTTACATTCTGTAAGCAAATTTCATTTGCTATATAAAATCTACTAACTAGATTTTTTTTTAAACCACGAAATAGAACCCTTAACTATTGGGAAGACTATGAAATATATATATGTAATATGATAAAATATAAACTACTAGCCACACATTTACACAATTATTGCGCAAAGTCCGCAGTGTAAATGTGTGTGAATTTATTTATAATGCAAAAAATAGCAAAATATGTAGACATAAAAAATTAACACTATAAAATTTTTGTAACAAAATAATATTTAAGTAATCAATTTGACAAGATTATATATATAAAAAAGTTATGCAATAATTTTAAAAACATGTTTTACTTTTAATATGAACCGCTCTTAACAAAGAGCCACTATTGCCCACCTCTGAGATTATAAAAATTATTTTTAAATATTTTTAAACTTGAGATTTTTTATTATATTTTTCAGTTAGCTAACTTAATTTTCTTTTCAAAGTTAGAATTTAACAGCAGTTAAAAGTACAAATGTATCTAAGTGTTTAAATATAGAATATTATGAGAAAAGTATATATTAATTGTGTTAGATGTAATTTTATGCAAAAAAAAAATGCACTTTGTATTGCAATTTTGCACCTCAGCTTTTGAAACAAATATTTGCTTTTATGCTATGTATGTAAGATAGATATATAATATAGTGTTTTTGTATTAATGTTGTTTTTTGCATTGTGAATGTATTATTTACTTTTTCCTTGTAAATATGCTTTGACATTTTTTTTTAAAAATATATTTTGTAGATTATTTGAAATTTTTGTGTGCGTTTTATGCGTTTTCAAGTAGAGATTTATATGTTGAGTAAGAGATCTTTTTCTTTGTACTTTCTTATACTTTGTGATATTTAATAAAAATTTAAAATGCATTGTTGTAATTATTTATGAAGAATATTTTATCGCAAAACCGAAAATAATACATGAAGACATTAAAAAAAGAAAATTTAGACATGCAGGTTTGAAATATGTATTAAATTAATTTGACTATATTTACGGGACTAACTCCGTCAATTTACTAGAAATAATTCACTCTGTCAGCTTACTGAAAATATTTATCATTGATTCAAGATATTGTTCAAAGCTTCCAGATTATTCAGGGAAATAAAAATAGTCTGTCTTCTTGACAACCTCACAGACATATTAATAATTACGAAACGAAATTTACCAGAAATATTTCAGTCCGTAAATTTACTGAAAATATTTATGATTGGATCAAGATATTCTTCAGAGCTTCCAAGATATTTTGGGGAATAAAAACAGTCAGTCTTTTTGATAACCCACAAACATTAATATTTACGAAATGAAATTCAGCATAATTCGGGCACATAAATCGCAACTATTTACAAAATAGACGAAAAAATATCGGTACTTGTCTGTTATAGCGGCGCCCGTCAAATTACGATTACGCCAAGTCGTCGCCAAACTTGTGAAGCCTCTATTTTGATACAACCTACTTGGCGATATTTCTTAGTCGCTTGGCGATTAATCATCGGGCGCCGCTATAATAAACAAGTACCATATCAAAATATCTTAGTATTTCTTCCTGTGCAGTGATGTAAATAAATTATGAATAGCATCATAACGTTTAAATTTTTTTAAAAAAATTTTAATAAAATATTGTGATATTGATTTAGTGAAGCATAATATTATTGTAAAATGCAAATCAATGGTAGAAATACTTTAATTATTTCGTTTTAATAAAATTCTTACACGCAGTAATTCCTAAGGGGCATTACCTTCTTTAGGATAGTCTTGAGGAATCATGACAAGAATTAATAGACTGCATTGTTTTTATACATATCTAAAAAGGTATGCGTTGTTGGTACTTATTCCATATGGACTAACCGATAATTCGACCAATTCCAAGAGACCAAAAAACTTTTATTTTTTTAGAAAACATACGCGAGATGTGGTAAAGTAATTATATCTTCCCTGTCAAGCCCGATACAATTTATATGATACTTGGGAGAAGCCTGGAGAAAAATAAGTGATGCAAGCCTGAAAAGCTTTTTGTACCTAGTCAAAAGTAAGACATCTAATGTGTCTACTAGCAAGTGGTCGCGGTAGCCTAGTGGTCATGGTTTCGGATTCGTGGCCGGCGGTTTTTTTTTCAGTCGCGGGTTCGATCCTTGGCCGCTAAAGACACTCCGTGCTGCCGGAGCTGATGCGCGTTAAATCTATCGAGGCCCAAAGTCCTCCCGTTGTCGTGGTGTGGAAATTAGGAGAAGGGGAAGCTTAGGTGTCGTCTTCGTCACCAATAGACCTCGTGTTGCTTCTACTGCGGCATTAATAAAAACAACAAAAAAATGAAGAAGCGTCTACTAGCAAATCTTCAACCGATGGTTTGGACGCTTCTATCTCCCTTCATATTGCACTCCTGGGTTACCCTGTGGGCCGCGGTAGCCTAGTGGTCAAGGTCGTGGACTCGCGGCCGGCGGTTTTCGTTCAGTCGCGGGTTCGATCCTTGGCCACCAAAGACCCGCCGTGTAGCCGGGGCTGATGCACGTTAAATCTGTTCGAGGCCCAAAGTCTTCTCGCTGGCGTGGTGTGGATGTTAGGAGAGGGAGGTGCCAGCTCAGGTGTCGTCCTCGTCACTTGACCGTGGTTCAAAATTACGAGGTCCGTCGCCAATAGCCCTCGTGTTGCTTCTAGTGCGACGTTAATAAAAACGAAACTAAACCCGGGTTACCCTAGCAATCCTTCTCTATTTTCGACCCTCCTTCCTTCATGTCCACCAATTTTTGTCTTCTTTTTTCGCGTTCAGACCACAGTTAAATCTTGCTTGGCGCAGCATAGCCACATCTGGCTCTTGCACCAATAAACTTTACATTCACTCACTCCTGGAGCGCGCTGCAACTGTTTGTCATTATCCAAATATCGTTGAATGGGCTTTAGATTATTTAATAACATTAAATACATTTCTTCAACAGCAGTGGTCACGGTCCCAGACTCGTGGCCGGTGGATTTCGTCGAGTCGTGGGTTCGAGCCTTGATGCCACTAAAGATTCGCCGTGTTGACGTAGCTGAGCCACATTAAATCTGTCGAGTCTTCCGGTGTGGAAGTTAGGAGAGGGAGGTGGCATCTTTGTCACTTAATCGAGGCTCAAAATTGTGAGGTCTGGCGCTAATAGCCGTCGTGTTTCTCCTATTGCGACGTTAATAAATTATCCAAACTAGCCTCTTCAACAACAATAAGTCAGGGGACCTCAGGGACTTGCCTCCTTCGGGCATCATGACCCCGATGCACCCTAGTGATCTTTTCCCATGGAGCTTACTATCTTTGGTAAACACTGGTGACTCGCCCTCGGGTTACCCTAGCGATCTTTTTCTTTCTTGTGAACCATTTTTTTTGTGTCTTTTTTCTTCCTATTTTTTTCGCGTCGAGACCGCTGTTAAATCTTGTTTGGCGCACCATAGTCACATTTGGCTCTTACGCCAATAACATTCACTCACACAACAGCAATTTTGCCTTCTTCAGGTAAGTATGGGCTTCACGAACCCGAGGTACCCTAGTGATCTTTCTTTCCCATGGGGTTTACTGTCTTTGGTAAACACGGGTGACGCACTCCCGGGATACCCTAGCGATCTTTCTCTATTTTCGACCCTCCTTCTTGTCAACCACTTTTACCTTTTTTCACCTTCACGTCTAGACCACAGTTTAATCTTGTTTGGCGCAGCATAGCCATATCTGGCTCTTGCGCCAATAAACTTTACATTCACTCACTCACTCACACAACAGCAATCAGCTTTGATTTGAAATTGGATTCCAATAATCTTGAGTTTATTAGAGAAAGTAGGTGCCTTAATAAAGGCACCGCTGCCACAAGCCTTGCTTTCATCACTTCTGCCGTCGGTATAAATTTGATTTTCAGAATTTGGAATTTGATTGATGATTTCAAGCGCAAGTTGGCGAATTTATTGTCAGTTCATGATTTTTATTAGTTTCGATCCGGAATTTGGTCTAGAAATGAATTTTTAGCTAGAAGGAAGGCCTCTCAACATTTTGATCTAAAAAGGCCATCAAACGAAGCCGAGAAAAAAAGGCCATCTCTTTTTAGTCTCTGATTATTTGAACAGTTTCTAAGATTTGAGGATGTTTGATTAGTCGTCGAAGCAGTAAAGCTTGCTAAAATATTTTAGAAAGTCCCATATTTCCTCTCAGATTTAAGGATTGGAGATCACACTCATCTAAAATTAGAGTAATGGGGCTTCTAATAGCAGAGATAATGCGAACAGCAATCGATTTAACTCTCTATAATGTTACTTTATTTGTTGCTGACGAACAGAAAAATATCTTCTTTCGGGTGGTTTACCTTCTTTGGTAGGTGCTGGCTTCACGAACCCGAGGAACCCTAGTGATTTTTTTTCTTTCTCTTGGAGGTAACTGTCTTTGGTAAACACAAGTGACGCCTCCTCCCTCCCCCCGGGATACCCTAGCAATCCTTTTCTATTTTCGATCCTCTTTGCCAAGTATTTTTTTCAGAATTCTAGATCACAGTCACATCTTGTTTAACATAGTATAGCCACATCTCACTCTTGCTCTTAAACTCCATCACTTATACTCACCATATGAAAAAATCTGATTGTCATTGTCTAAGATTGGCTTGATCAGAGAGACGTAAGTTGTCTTAAGAGCATTTGTGTCGATTCAACAAACTTTGGGTAAAGTATCGAGTAAAATAACTTGCTTATTTAATTTTCTAAAAATAAATTTCATTAAATTTAATGCATTTTATTTCTATGTATTAATAAAAAATATCTAACCGAGTTTGACTTCTCGTTCAGGATAATATAAAGTGAAGGAAATAGTTGTTATATAAGTAAATAATTAGCAATCTAAGGGACTACTGTTTTAGGTAGATCAATCCAGACGTACCAGATCACTTTTCAATTTTTTTTTTTTATCGTTAGCTTAAATTTTAAATAAATCTAGCTTAAATATATCCAATTTCGTTATTTATCGTTTCCTTTAATTTTAATATCAGAAAAGTTTACTGTTGTTCATTTCTCGATAGTTCATCGTTTATTTTAATTCTAATATTTAATTGAGTAATTTAATAATAATTATAAAAAATAGCGCACCTTGGGTAGTTAAATCTGTTCTTTGCATAGAACTTTCGATTGGTTTTTAATATCTAAAACCAAAAATGACAAAATTTAATTATTCTAAAACTACTCGTATCATGTGTTATAAAAATACAAGAAAGTAAAACAAAAGAAAAACATATATAAAATAAAAAAAGTTGTATGCAAAGTTCTGCAAAGAACAAATTTAATCATCCAAGGTGCGCTTTTTTGAATAATTATTATTAAATTACTCAATTGATTATAAGAATTAAAGTAAACGATGAAATATCGAGAAATAAACAATAGAAAACTTTTCCGATATTGAAATTAAAAGAAATGATAAGTTAATAAATTGTATATATTCAAGCTAAATGTAATTAAAGCATGATACAAATTATTAAATTGATTATAATGTCAGCTACATATAACTAAAATTAAAGGAAACGATAAATTATTAATTTAAATATATTTAAACTAAATGTAAAGTAAACGATAAAAAAATTGAAAAGTGATCTGTTACGCCAAAACTGATTCAACTAAAACAATAGCCCCTTAGGTGGCTACTAATCCGCTATTTAAAAGTTGGTTTTTCTGTAGAGATAAATTTGTGTGTGGGGGGGGGGGAGTGCTTTTGACCAAAACTATTTAGCACTCTTTCAAAATTTTTACAACGCATCGTGTAAAATCATTTTTTAGTTTCGTTTAAATTTAGCCTGCCCCCCACACAAAGTAAACTTCAAAAGCTGAAATTTAATCTCTATAAATAAACAAGGTAATACTTTCGAAAAGCATACTTTGAAAATTAAAAAAAAAAAAAAAAATCTTTCGATTGCTTGTGTGTTTGGTTGGTTTATTAACGTCGCACTAGAAGCAACACCAGGAATATTCGTGAAGGACCTCGTAAATGTGAACCTCGGTCAAGTGACGAGGACGACATCTGAACTGGCAACCTCTTAACCTAAACTCCACAACAGGCAGACGGAAGGACTTTTGTGAGCCTCCACGGATAAAACATGCATCAGCCCCGGCTACACGGTGGGCCGCCGGCTGCGAGTCCGCGACCTTGACCACTAGAATTCAAAGTTAATTTGATAAAGTTATAAAAGCTCTTCGAACTGATTCATCGTTTGAACATTTTGAATTCTAACATTAATGAAGGAAATAAAATACGATTATGTATATAGCAAACATAATACGGCAATGAGTTTCAGTATTTAATTTCCATTATGTACTTTTTCCGTGACGTAGTTAAGAGTTTCTAGTGTTTGCGCTTTCATTCAGTTTACTCAGGAGTTGCATATGTTACTTGAATTGCATATTGCGCTTTTAAAGAGCAATTTATATAATTGAAATTCAGGTTAAGGGCATTGCAAAATATATTACAGATTTTATGCTGACCAAATTTTTTCTCGTTTATTTTCTTGATTACAGATCAATATATTTCTTCATAAAATCTTATAAGATTTTTAAAAATAATAGTGAAAAAGAAATTCAATGCTTAGTGAATATATATATATATATATATACCAACTCTTTTTTTTACACGGTCATTTTTTACACGATTTTGAAATAACACGGTTAACCAATACACTTTTTTAAACGAATTTATTGTTCTAGCACGAATCCCAAAATTATATTTTTTAAATTCTAATTTTGACAGTGTTATCTGAAGACGGTCGGTTTACGTCCACACATGAGTGAGTGCCTTGGTCTACTTCATGGCTTGTTTAGTTGCGGGGAATATCCGAATTTTATAGTCGCTTTTCCCCCCCTTCATTTCGTTCTACTTCATCTTGAACACAGCATTTCGTTCTTCAGTCTTAAATGCTTGTTGGAGAAAAAAAAATTTGCCAGCATGCGTCAAAAGTGGAAGTTTCGTAATACAAAAGTCAGCTGTGTGTTCTGAAATTATAACTCTATCAAATGCAATTGGAGGTGAAGGTTTTAATAATATGCAAATGGCTGTCATCGAAGAATGGATGCTAGAAAGGCCTTTGGATGAGGACGATTTGATCGAATTTATGACAATTTACGATAATAAAGAAGTCGTTTATGACTAAGTCGAAGATAAAGTTCATCTATTGACAGCTGATTTTATTCGCGAGAGCTTCAAATTTGCTATAAGTATG
>BMAW01085780.1:73445-85616 GCA_019974015.1 Nephila pilipes
CAGACTTTGTACCCCCACCCCCTCATAAAAAACCAACAGTGCCCATTAATAACAAATGCAATTCTTCATTTGAATCAAAGCCGACAGTTGTGTTATATTCCTAATTTCAATTCGAATTTTTGTATTTTGCATGTACCTGCAGACTGAATTTTCCCTGTACACTAATTAAATTTTTTTGTAATAAAAATGAGTTGTTTATTATTTTTTTTAAATATGTAATATGGATTTCCTTATCCCTTTTTTTGCACGGTTTTTTGAAAAGATATTTTGAGTTTTTTCATCTTACACGATTTTTTAAAGTTGTGGAACATATTCCCACAAATTTATCATTTGTCGCAGGTATTTTTTTTACACGAAATTTTTTTGCTCGGTTTTCTAAGGAACGTATATACCGTGTAAAATGAGTTGGTTGTGTGTGTGTGTGTATATATATATATATATATATATATACATACAATAGAAATACGAGAAATACTGAATATATTTCTAAAATTAAATTAATTATATTTGTCTGCCACCCGTGCGAAATCAAAAATAAGTGTGACACTTATTTTTACACTGATTCATATACAGATTCTCATAATTAAGTTCCCAGAAATTAGTTTTTTGGGATGCATATTGTTATTGCTATGAAAGAAACAATTTTGTAGTTCAGAATTACCACTTGGTGAAAAGTAAACAAAACACTATATCAGTCTTATTACTCCTATTTAAAACTCGTTAGGAGATGAAGGAAGGCAGCTCAGGTGTCATCCTCGTCACTTGACCGAGGTTCAAAATTTCGAGGTCTGTTGCCGATAGATGTGTTGCTTCTAGTGCGTCGTTAATAAGACCAAACTTATTTAAAATTTTCAAAGAAAAATAGTTAAGATACATAAGAATAAAAATTATCTTTCTTGGGTACACATTTTCTGTAGGGATTAACCCCCTTTTCCTCCTCTCATCGTCTTCAAACAGATGCGGATTTCAAATTATTGGGGTGCATAAACCTCTCGGGCCTTAATCCCCTGAATTATAGGTGAGCCTGAACCTTGGTTATTACGCTTGCCCAGGAGTTAAGAAAAATTTATAAGTGTATAATATAAAAATTTATGACATAGAGGTTCACGAGCAATATTAACGAAAAATTAAAAATGTATTAAATTAAAAAATCTTACGGAGTCAAATTTATTTGATCACTGAAAAGTTTTAAGATTGAGTAATTAAAAATGGGATTTAGAGTTTGTGATTTCGTTTGAACAAAAATTATTTTAGTTACAAGAGAAAAAATATTGCCTTGTATAATCTTGGATTTAAAGAAATGAAGTATTTTAAGTTTCAAGAAAAATCTTTTAATGGATTAATTATTAAATGATTTTTTTTAATTATTTGGTTATTAGTTTGGGAGATTGCATTGGTAGAAATATCCTATTTGTCTGGTAGGTTCTGGTAGTCCAGTCTGGTAGGTTCGTAGAATCAGAAGATTTTCTTTTGTTGTCGAGAGAGTGAATTCCTATTGGCCAGTATGGAGGGTTGTTATCTGTGATGGGTGGGATTATGAAGTTTCTGTGAATTTTTGCGTGGAAATGGAAGAAATTGAAATTTATTGCGAGGGGGGGGGAAGGAATCAAGTAAAATTTCACGAGGTCTATGAAGCTGTTGGTTATTTCTGAGGGGGTGTATTTTTCTATGGCTTGAATTGTTCTGTTGGTAGAAATATCGATGTTGTGGAAGGTACTCTTTCAGAAACAGCAAAGATTTTTTTTCTTCTCTTTTCTCAGGAAATGGTTTAGCTGAAATTCTTTTTTCTCTTCGAGATGAAATAGGGAGAAAAAAAATAGTTTTTATGTTAAAAATTTAGAATAACTGTAAAAATACAATAAAGAATTATCCTGAAATACTTCAGTTTCGAGGAAATTTCTTGGGAGTTGGGGTACATAACCACTTTGCATCTCACCCGATTACGCCACTGCATTCTCATTTAAGAACATTCTCGTTCCTGTTGGTCTGAGTACCAGCATGCAGGTTTTTTTTTTTTTTGTGCACCCCTATATGATTTTAAAATACATGAAACATAATACGAGGGGAAATATTTATTTATTGATGTTAGAAAATAATTGGATAAAGTATTTATTCTTGAACGGGTAACTTTCAATTTACTGAACTTAGCGCCCTTAAATTTTGTCGTCTGCGTGTGGGGCATTCGCTGCATATCTGCCTGTAACGGACCTGTTTAAGAGTTTAAAAGAATTTTCATAAATGACGAAAACTGTTAAAGAAAACTAAACATACTTTTCCTGAGTTTTGTATGTACATGTTTTGAAACAGTACTTAGACAATAAATCCAAAAAGTGTTTAACATAATTTTGAAAGACGTTAAAAGTTTTTAAATTAAAAGAATAAACTAATACTTTTCATTTATTTCTTCCCTTTATTTTTATATTTAAAATAATATATTTTGAAGCTTTTCTTATCTTTTGATTTATTATTCAAATATTCATACTATTATTTATATGAAAAATTATGTTTTTCTGATTTTTTTTTGCTGTTAATTTCTTTTTAATTATTAATACCTGTATTTCTGATGATACTTGTTCATTTTTAAAAATTGAAGTGTTTAATATTAATATCATACTTTTCGAAAACTATCATATCTTTAAAGCAGATAGTTTATCAACAAAAAGCAAATTTTTAAACATGAAACTGCTCCAACCAAACATAAATTCTTAAAATGTTCAGTGGATTAAAATAAGCAATACGTGTTGGAGATTCGAAACCACAAAAAAGTAAATTACATATAAAGATATGAAATGCAACGAAAATAATTTATAAATTATGAAATAACGAAAAACGTTCGGAAATTTCTATTTTTAATTTCAAATACTTTCAATAGATGGCAGCTGCATTTTTGCTATCGTTTTTTTTTTTTTTTTTTTTGCATTTTAAAAGTAATTATACAAGTTGTAACACATAGTGTCATCTGTCGGTGAAATATAGAACTAAGATGACTTAATTCAATATTTAAATCAAATTTTTAATTTGCTTACAATTTCTTTGAACTATACGTTTGGAAAATATTTACTTATTTATTTTTTGGAGTTGAATCCTCATTGTTCATTTCAAAATTAGAATTTAATGAATAAAATGTTTATTTTATTTTATTGATTTATTATTATTATTTTTGCTTTCTGAAAAGTAAAATATTTCTTTTATGTTTTTATATAAAAAGATAACATCATGCCCATTTTAACAAACTTTGCATTAAAATTTTTTTTTATAATTTGCGAAAGTTTTTTGTTGATTTTAATACTTGGATAAATAATACCAAGAACTGAGATGAAAATTAATATTGTTGGTTGTTATAAAAATTTGCAGAACATCTTAAAAAATATTTTTCTTCTACAAGAATTTTTTAGCCATCCAAATGGCTATTATTTTAGTTAACCCAAAAATGTCATACATGACCACTTTTCAAAAATTTATCTTGTTTTTGCATATATTTATGATGTCTGCTTTCACCAGTAAAGAACTTAATTTTCAAAAATACATAATAATAAATTTCTCCTGAATTTTTTATTGGATTGAAATAAAATATATGTAATATATGTCTGATACCTTCTTTCACCATTATTGAACACAATTTTCAAAAATATGTCGTAATAAATTTTTCCCTATTTTTCTACTGGGTTGAATTGAATCAAATATAAAAATTAAGTATTTCATCTACTTATGGATTCATGTATTACTTTAAATTTTATGTAAACTGAAATCAAGATATGACTGAAAATAAATAACTTTATTCAGAATTTTAAGACAGCTGTGAGGAAGCCATTTTTTTAGCCACCTAAGGGGCTATTGTTTTAGGTGGATCACTTTTGGTTTACCAGATCACTTTTCAATATTTTACCATTTGTTTCAATTTTAATTACATTTAGCTTAAATGTATTCAATTTAATAACTCATCGTTTCCTTTAATTGTCATATTTAATTGAATAATTTAATAATAATTATAAAAAAAGCACAGCTTGGGTGACTAAATCTGTTCTTCCCAAAACTTTGCATAGAGCTTTTTAAATTTTTTTAATAATTAATTCCTGAAGTTTTAAAAATTTTTTCCTATTTCATTTCTTAGAAAATAATACGATTCAAATTAAATGCGTAGTCAACTGAATATTGAAATTTAAATTTTCTTTTTATTTTATTATTTGCTGTTAGCAATTTTGAGTACCGTATTTTGTTTACAGCTTTCTAAATTCTTAGGATATTGTAATAAACTAAACGTCAAAGTTTGAATTGGCAAAGTAATTTTAGCCGTATTCAGATTAGACCAATGTGTTTAAAAATAAAAAAGCATCGAAAATTCAAAATAAATCGTTCTTTATCATTTATTTCACCGAGTAACTTCGTTTACTTTTTTATGGCTAAAAAATTAATCAGCAGCAAAATTTGATGTATTACATACATTTGCAAAGAAATGTAGTAAAAAATGCAGTAATATGTATGCCATATAAGTATCCATCATTCCAGCGAAAGAAATTAATTTTCAAGGTAGACTGAAATTTATCTGAGCGATTCATTAAGATGTCTATGTGGTGGGTTTATCGTAGGAATTGCAGATTTACCTACTTTTAAAATTAAACCGGTAATTCGGTAGAAACAAAAAAAAAAAAAAAAAAAAAAAAAAAAAACCAGTGAATTACCTAGAAATTTTTGAAACGTGAACATAAAATAAAAATTCATAAGACTTTTTATTTTATCTTCTACTCTGTGTCTGAAAATCACATTGTATACTAAACACACAAATTGCTTTCTGTTATAAATTTTCAGTTAATAGATTTTTGATGGTTTTTAAGTTTTAGTTTTAGTTTGTTTAATTTATTATATTATAATTTTTATATGAGTTGTGTTAATTTGACTTTAGTTTTTTAATGATTTCTTTAATCGCGTAGATTCTTAGACATTAATGAAGTGAATTTATGACTGATATAATTAATTTTTTACTATGATTTTATATGTATACATGCATGAACCACCAAAGACCTGCTGTGTAGCGGGCTGATGCACGTTAAATCGGTCGAGGTCCAAAGTTCTCCCGTTGGAGTGGAATGGGAGTCTCCCAATGATGTGGAAGTTTGGAGAGAGAGATGCCAGCACAGGTTTTGTCCTCTTCACGTCACCAAAGTTTTAAATTACGAGGTCCTTCGACAACAGCCTCTAACGTCGCTTGTTTCTGAGACGTTAATAAACAATTGCATCACACACCCTCTTATATTTTCCTGTTGAAAATACTCCACTTCTTTTTCAACGAATTTTTTCTTTAATATTTTTGTATGCAAAACATGGGTTATTATGATGTTTGCTTGATCAAAAAGTTAAATTTCTCTTTCAAGCATAAGTCGAAGAAATTGTGCATTTTGAATTTTTGGAATCAGAACAACAGTTATCATTTCTCTTCCAACCTGGCTGACCATAGGGTTGGTTTTTATTGTACGGATATGCGTAATCGATCAATTTCGTGATCAGTTTAGGGCAGAAGTTTCACTTTCTTAAAATTAAAAATAGTAAAACCATTGAATAAGTTTAAAAATATAGTCTGTTATAGTAATAGGATCGTAAATTATAGAGTTAACGATAAAATAAATGTAGAATGGCTGGTAACAAACATAGGCTGATATTCACAATTTATCTGCAAACCGACATACCGGTATTACAATCAATGGTGGCTATTGGGAAATAAAAATATGAATAGAAGGCAAAAAAAATTATGAGCAATTAAAAATAACTGAGGTTCAGGGAGCATTAGAAAGGTTGCCATGCATACACATTTACACAAAATTTAAAAATTTAGCTACAATAATTCGAGATAAAAACCAAAGTTTTTAAAAACAACATTTTTATATGGTGGCAAAGTTTCTTGAAGAAAATTATTAAAATATTAGTTAAAACTGGTCGCAAATATTTAAATATTGCATTGTTAGGCAAGTAAGAACGGTTCCCAAAATTTCAGAGCTCTAGCTTGATGGGAAGTTGGTTAAATTAATGATAGAAAATTTGATGACACACTGATACACATACAGACAAACACACTCCAAGTGAAATACATAAAAACGTTAAAACTAACTAAAACTAATTAATTCATCCGGTAAATTAAATGGTTGGAATGTAGTTACCCTGGTCCGTTTTACGGACTTAACGTTCAGCCAAAAAAAAGAAAAAAAAAAAATCGCCTACTTTGGTGCCAATTTTTTGAAATCGCGCCAAGTGGTTGGGCTAAACTGCATTATTAAAGAAAATATTATTAAAAAATGTCGCAAATGTCTAAATATTGCATTGTTAGGCGAGTAAGAGTCCCAAAGTTTCAGAGCTTTAGCTTGATGGGAAGTTGGTTAAATTAACAATCGAAAATTTGATGACACACACAACAAGTGAAATGCATAAAAACGTTATTAAAATATAATGGTAAGTTTTTAATGCTTTCTGAATGACGGAGAAGTAAAAGTTGACAGCTTATACCATCTTTGCAGAGGTTTAGTTTTAATCATAACTGCCTTTTTTGTAAAAAAAAAAAAAAAAAAAATGTTGTACAATACAATATAGTTTTCTCTCACCAAAGGAGCAATACTACTCATGTATTACAATTAAATAGAATTATTTCGAGATCTGAGAAATGATAAGTAATGATATCAGTAAAAAAAATATGACTAGTTTAAAATAAACATAAAAAAAGGTGATTTGCCAAAATCCAACCAGTGAGTTTATTCAAGAAGTTTTGTTTCATATACCATTATACTACAAAACACACAAGGAAAAATAATAATAATAAATACTGTTGTAGATTTCTTATGGTTAATAACATTTATTTAAGTGTTCAAAGCAAAATAGTTAAATACATAGTAGGGGAAATTCTTACAAAAGATTCTCACAGCTTTTCAAAGTCTAACAACTATGCTACGGTGTTATGACATTGCATTTTGTGCATATTTCTGCTATATATGTAATTATTTTTAATAATTAAAGAAAAGAAAATTATTAAGAAAGGAAAGATTTTTAGGTTATAAGAAAAATGTATTCATGGTCTAATGTAAACTCTGTGAGAGCTTTAGACTTTTGACTGTTTCCTTCTAGAACTTGTTGTTTACATATTGGCAACAGTAAGAATTGTTTTTAAGAACTTATTGAGATTGAGCAGCAGCATTTGAACTTCTTTGCTCGCTAATTTAATTGTATATGTTTTAGGTGCATTTTTCTTCTGTGTTTAATGCGTAAAATGTTCCTGCACAAATTTTCGTCAAATAAAGGAATAAATATATTCCAGACTTTAACATCTATTTGAAAATTCCTGAACAGCAAGATTTATACATTTGGTTTGTTTATAGTTCCTAGTTTCAGACACCAAAAATGGAATAAAAATTTAATTTTTTTCCTTAAAAAAACACACACCTCCCCGCCATTACTGATGACAATCTTTAGTAAATAGTTATTATTTGGTAATAAACTTTTATGAGAAGAGGTACAGTTTCGTACATCTATTTTCAAATGAGACACACATTAAAACTGTTTTCAGATTACGGTTGAATCTAAACATAAACTTTTGAGACTTTAATCTATTTGGTATCCCCGTTTTATCATCCTTATAGCATCCCTAGATATTATAAATGAAAATCTTAAACTCTCTCATATTTTACATTTCTTTAAAGTATTATCCAACTTGAATGAATAGTCTCTGTGAACTAGGAAGGGCTGATTATTAACACATTTTGCTGTCATAACACACATTTTCATTTATTTCTTCCTTTATTTTATATTTGTGATATTTTGAAGCTTTTTCTTTATCTTTTGATTTATTATTCAACATTCATACTATTATTTATATGAAAAATTATGTTTTTCTTGATTTTTTTTTTTGCTGTTTCTTTTTAATTATTAATACCTGTATTTCGATGATAATTTGTTCTCATTTTAAAAAATTGAAGCGTTTAATATTAATATATTTTTCGAAATACATCTTTAAAAGCAGATAGTTTCCATCAACAAAAGCAAATCTTAAACATGAAACTGCTATTCCAAATCAAACATAAATTCTAAAATGTTCAGTGGATTTAAAATAAGCAAATACGTGTTGAGATTCGAAACCACAAAAAAGTAAATTACATATAAAGATATGAAAATACCGAAAATAATTTATAAATTATGAAATAACGAAAACGTTCTGAAATTTTCTATTTTTATACTCCCCAAATACTAACAGATGGCAGCTGCATTTTGCTATATCGTTTTTTTTTTTTTTTTTTTGGCATTTTAAAAGTAATTATACAAGTTGTAACACATAGTGTCATCTGGGTTTAGAAGAACTAAGATGACTTAATTCAATATTTAAATCAAATTTTTACTTGTTTACAATTTGAACCATATGTTTGGAAAATATTTATAATTTATTATTTTTTTGAGTTGAATCCTCATTGTTCATTCTGGGAAATTAGAATTTAATGTAATAAAATGTTTATTTTATTTTATTGATTTATTATTATTTTTGCTTTCTGAAAAGTAAAATATTTCTTTATGTTTTTATATAAAAAAGATAACATCATGCTCCATTTTAACAAACTTTGCATTAAAAATTTTTTTATAATTTGCGAAAGTTTTTTTTGTTGATTTTTTAATTTGGATGATAAATAATACTTTCAAGAACTGGAGATGAAAATTAATATTGTTGGTTGTTGAAAATTTCCAGAACATCTTTAAAAAATATTTTTCTTTCTACATATGAATTTTAGCCATCCAAAATGGCTATTATTTTATTAACCCCAAAAAATGTCATACATGACCACTTTTCAAAATTTATCTTGTTTTTGCATATATATTTATGATGTCTGCTTTCACCAGTAAAGGTCCTAATTTTCAAAATTACACAATAAATTTCTCCTGAATTTTTATTGATTGAAATAAAATTTATATGTAATATATGTCTGATAATTCCTTTCTTTTCAAATTATTGAACACAATTTTCAAAAAATATAAATGTAATAAATTTTTCCTCATTTTTCTACTGGGTTGAATTGAATCAAATATAAAAAATTAAGTATCTACTTATGATCATGTATTACTTAAATTTTATGTAAACTGAAATCAAGATATGACTGAAAATAAATAACTTATCTCAGAATTTTAAGCATAGCTGAGTAGCCATTTTTTAGCCACCTAAGGGCTATTGTTTTGTGTGGATCACTTTTGGTTTACCAGATCACTTTTCAATATTTTACCACTTGTTTCATATTTTAGCTTAAATAGCCCAATTTAATAACTCATCGTTTCCTTTGAATTGTCATATTTTAATTGAATAATTTAATAATAATTATAAAAAAAGCACAGCTTGGGTGACTTCAAATTGTTCTTCCAAAACTTTGCATAGAGCTTTTTAAATTTTTTTTAATAATTAATCTCAGTTTTTAAATTTTTCCTATTTTTACTTTCTTAGAAAATAATATCCTAAATTAAATGCGTAGTCAACTGAATATTGAAATTTAAATTTTCTTTTATTTTATTATTTGCTGTTAGCAATTTTGAGTACCGTATTTTGTTTATATTTCTTAAATTCTTAGGATATTGTAATAAACTTAAACGTCAAAGTTTGAATTGGCAAAGTAATTTAGCTGTATTCAGATTAGACCAATGTGTTTACAAAAAATAAAAAAAAGCACGAAAATCAAAAAATAAATCGTCTTTATCATTTATTTCACTGATAGAACTTCGTTCTACTTTTTTAGTGGCTAAAAAATTTAATCAGCAGTAAAATTTGATGTACATACATTTGCAAAAGAAATGTAGTAAAAAATGCAGTAATATGTATACTATATAAGTATCCATCATTCCAGCGAAAGAAATTACTTAAAGGTAGACCCTGAAATTTATCTTGAGCTGATACCATTAAGATGTCTATGTGGTGGGTTTACTCGTAGGACCTGGTAGATTTAATTTACTTTAAAATTAAACTGGTAATCTGGTAGAAATAAAAAAAAAAAAAAAAAAAAAAAAACCAGTGAACACGAAATTTTTTGAAACGTGAGAACATAAAATAAAAAAATCTCAAGACTTTATTTATCTTTCTACCTGTGTCTGAAAATCACATTGTATACTACAAACCACACAAATTGCTTCTGTTATAAATTTTCAGTTAATAGATTTGATGGTTTTAAGTTTTAGTCTTCTTAGTTTGGTTTAATTCAGGATTATATTATAATTTTTTATATGAGCTGTGTTAATTTGACTTTAGTTTTTTTATAATGACTTTAATCGCGTAGATTCTTTTTTAGACATTAATGAAGTGAATTCATGACTGATATAATTATCTTACTATGATTTTATGTATACATGCATTAACCAAAGACCTGCTGTGAAGGGCTGATGCACGTTAAATCGGTCGAGGTCCAAAGTTCTCCCTGTTGGAGGAAATGAGTCTCCCAATGATGTGGAAGCTCGGTGAGAGGAGATGCCAGCACAGGTTTGTCCTCTTCACGCTCAAGTTTTAAACTGCATGATCCCTTGACAACAGCCTAACGTCGCTTGTTTCTGAGGACGTTAATAAACAATTGTAACACATTAATCTCTTATATTTTTTCCTGTTGAAAGATCTGACTTCTTTTTCAACTGAATTTTTTTTCTTTAGCCATTTTATGCAAAACATGGGTTATTATGATGTTTGCTTGATCAAAAGTTAAATTTCTTCACATAAGTCGAAGAAATTGCATTCTTGGAATTTTGAATCAGAACCAGTTATCATTTCTCTTCCAACCTGGCTGACCATAGGGTTGGTTTTTATTGTCGGATACAGTGCAACGATCAATTTCGTGATCAGTTTAGCAGAAGTTTCAATTTTCTTAAATTAAAATATGAAAACCATTTGAATGTTTCTAAAAAATATAGTCTAGTTTATAGCAATAGATCAAAATTATATGAGCTAACGATAAAAAAATAAAATGTAGAATGGCTGGTAACAAAACATAGGCTGATTCGCACTGCACCGCAAACCGACACCGGTATTACAATGGTGGCTATTGGGAAATAAAACATGAATAGCCAGCAAAAAATTATGAGCAATAAAAATAACTATAACCAGGGACATTAGAAAAGCCGTTTCATGCATACACATTTACACAAAATTTAAAATTTAGCTACAATAATTCGAGATAAAAAACCAAAGTTTCTTAAAAAACAACATTTTTATATGGTGGCAAAGTTTCTTGGAAGAAAATTATTAAAATATTAGTTAAACTGGTCGCAAATATTTAAATATTGCATTGTTAGGCAAGTGTCTCAAAATTTCAGAGCTCTAGCTTGATGGGAAGTTGGTTAAATTAATGATAGAAAATTTGATGACACACTGATACACATACAGACAAACACACACTCCAAGTGAAATACATAAAACGTTAAAACTAACTAAAACTAATTAATTCATCCGGTAAATTAAATGGTTGGAATTGTAGTTACCCTGGTCCGTTTTACGGATCTAACGTTCAGCCAAAAAAAAAAAAAAAAAAAAATCGCCCACGTGCCAATTTTGAAATCGCGCCAAGTGGACAATAAACTGCATTATTAAAGAAAATATTATTAAAAATGTCGCAAATGTCTAACATTGCATTATATGAGTAAGAGTCCCAAGTTTCAGAGCTTTAGGCTTGATGCCTGAATGTTAACAACAATCGAAAATTTGATGACACACAAAGTGAAATGCATAAAACGATTATTAAATATAAATGGTAAGTTTTAATGCTTTCTGAATGTCTGAGAAGATAAAGTTGACACATACCATCTTGCAGTAGTTTAGTTTAATCATAACGCCTTTGTAAAAATTAAAAACTGTTGTACAATACAACTATAGTTCTCTCACCGAAAGATACAATACTACTCCTATTACACATAAATAGAATTATTCTGAGATCTGGAAATGATAAGTAGAAAACTCTTATATGACCCTTTAGATAGTTATAAATGAAAACGTTCTTAAACTTTCATATTTTACATTTTTAAAGTATTATACCAACTTGGAATGAATAGTCTCTGTGAACTAGGAAGGGCTGATATTGTCACATTTTGCTGTCATAACACACACGCACACACACACACACACACACACACACACACACACACACACACACACACACACACACACACACACACACACACACACACACA
>BMAW01085793.1:0-20731 GCA_019974015.1 Nephila pilipes
TATTTTTAAAATTTCATAATAAGTAAAATGAGATAAAATAATTTCAATCCCTTCCGGGCAAATGAATTTCTTTAAAAATTCTAGTTAATAGTTAAAATTATCCGACCTTGTATCACAGCATATATAACCACCTAAAACAATAACAGATCCAGACGCGCAAGTCTGTACTTTAGGGATGGTATGGTTTAATTTCTATGAATTAAATTTTTCTTGAAAACACCTGTTAACTTTTGTAACATCCCTTGTGGGCATGTTATTCAAATAAATGTTTGAAGTGCTTATTGTTTTGGTTCTGGAGCCAAGAAACAATTATCGTGTCGCACCCAGAACATTTTCAACTGACATACGGCAGCACTGCAGAAAATAGTCAGAAAAGAGAACAATTTGGTAAAAGAACGATTATAAAAATTTGTCTATAAACTCATTACATAACACATCAATCAATAACTCCCGAGACTAACCCAGAGATGGCGCTCGTAGTAAACCAGTAAACTGTGGTCTTTCTAGAGTACTAACCTTGCTGAAACGTGTCAAATTTTAAGTCGATCGGACCAGAAGCAGCCGAGTTATCGAGGTTGAGTAAAGTCGTTTTGTAGTTTGTTTAAAAATGGAAAACCGAGTTTCGCGGTTCAAAACATTGCTTTTAATGGGTAAAATCAAAAGCGAAAAACAATGGATTGAAAATGTTACCCGGACGCTTGTCCATCAAAAGCAACGATTGTCGGTGGTTTGCCGAGTTTAAACGGGTCGTACTGACACAAATGACGCGAACGCCTGTAGACCCAGAAGCCGTTACACTGAAAATGTGGAGGAAGTGACAAAATTATAATGAAAGATCGTAAAGGAAGCTCCGCAGGAGATTGCTGAGATGACACAGATATCATATGGAAGTGTATTTACTATCCTTCATGAAAATTGAGCATGAAAAAGGTTTTTCCATGGGGATTGCTTTCGATGGAGCAAGGATCGATGATTCAGAAAGTTGTTTATCGCTATTTACTCGCAGCAAAAGATTTCGGTACGTTACGTGACCATGGACGAAACATGATACATCACTACACTCCAGAGCCGAAGCGGCAGTCATCTGGCGGCGCACAGCTGGCGAGCCGTCCAGCGTCCGAAAACGCAGCAGTCAGCTGGCAAAGTCATGGCGTCAGTTTTGGGATACGCAGCGGCGTAATTTTCATTGACTACCTCGAAAAGGTAAATCGATCAGCATTATTATATTTGTTGGTGCGTCATAAAGGAGGAAAATCGCAAAACGACCGCACAGTCTCGACTTATTGATCCATGTGTTATTATTGGCCTCTTTGTCAGAAATATAGTCAGAGTTAACCACACTCTTTCTCTCCTTTAAATTTCTGCTTTACTTATAAATTGCTGTGTCTGGCTTATTTCACTTTATTTCCAGCATCTAATATAATCACGTTTCATTTGGTTAAAATTGTTATTTCATGCAATCAATCTCACTAAAGTCCCAAGATTAGTGTGAAGAGAATATCGCAGAATATCCCAACGTCACAAACTTGAGAATTAATTCATACAACAAGAACTACGGCTAAATTGACCAATCCGCAAAAGAAAAATGTACTGAGAAACCTAATAGTTATGACAAAAATTGTCTTACTTTAAGAATTTTAAATTATTAATTGGTGTCATAAGAATAAAGCACAAATTTATGTACTTTTAAAGTTTTCGTACTCTTAAAAGCCTGTTATGAAGTCACAATGTATTAAAATTTTTGCAACAAAAATTAAAATATTTTCGAAAAATTCAAGCCTTACATATTAAAACATGATGAACATTTATTTGAGAGGCAAAATTCTCTTATTGCCTGCTCTGATAAAAATGCTCTTTAGTCAATAAAACGAATAAAGAAAACGCCCTTGAATTAAAAACGTTTTATAAAAGTCTCGAATAATTGAACCATTTAAAGGGCAGCAAATAAGCATCTCTTGTTGGAATTGACAAAACGTATTACATTGAAAAATAAAGATCCCTAATGAAAGTTGTGTTTAAACGATTTTACAGTTGGAAATAAACCAGGACTCAGCTGTTAACAGTGAAATAATGAGAGTAAACCCACGCTTTTCAATCCTCCATGGTTTAACACTCGAAAGAAAACAAACGGGTTCTTCATTTAAATATAATTGCTAATTTATTTTATGTTGCAATGATGAGCATCTAATGATTCTTCGTTAACGAGAATCGTCACATAAGATGCTAAATCAATTTAATGATTATCTGTAATTGTTTTGATAAAAAAAAAAGAGTGAAATTCGTTTCACGATTTGAGAGATTTGGTCGTTTTACTTCGGATTAGAATTCAAATTGCCTACAGTCACGTGGTACGAATCAAAGGGAAATTAATTATAGGAAGCAAGATGGAGATAATATTGTAGATGATATCAACTAATCGAATTTTAAAACTATACTTTTTAAATTCTGTACTGAGAATAAACAAGATTGAAACGAAAGGAATAAATGAAATTCTGAGAAAAATATATTTCTGGCCATATTAAGGGGGGGAATTTGAAGAAATCCTTAATAGATTTGGAGAATGTAATGATTTAGTGCAGGGGTCTCTAAATTTTCAGCTCGAGTGTCGCATTAATTATCAAACAGCAGTTTGGGAGCCGACTATACACTCGAGGTCCAAATAAAAATAATCAAAGCACAGATGTTTTTAGTTATTTATGTAATATTATTTTATTCAGTTATTATTTAATAACACACTGATACACTACACAGGAGCACCTGTATTAGTGGGAATGGTGGTATTTGTTCCTGGATGCCAAATTAACAGACAATTCTGGCTTTAGGTTTGATGTCCCTAACATCCTCGGCGACCTCAGGTTATCACCAAACAAGTTTGTTCTCGTACTATTCTTCAAGTATTTCATTCTTGAAAATGTTTGTTCACACAAGTATGTTGTTCCAAAGGTTGAAAAGTATCTTGATGCAAAAGGTTTGACATTAGGAAAGTCTTCCTCGGGCAAAAATTGGTAAACACCCTCTAGTTCGCCCTATTTAGCCAGGTTGTAGGCAACTTTATAGCTGGCCTTTGTAATGGATTCATATTCATTTGAGAATTTATTGAACAATGTCCTCTGAAATGGGAAATGATTTTGTATTTTAGAAAATTTTTCGGCACGGGTTTATTAAAAACTTTTATTTTCTAAATTATGATGAGCACGCACTTTCTTTAATCAATAATAATGACCTTTTATTTTACAACTACTGTTCCTTTTATTCTTTTGAATTCTGACTCGTTATTTTTATGGTCTATTTAATTTACTGTCAGAATATCAGGTAACCTCCGCGAATTTCTTAACTTAACAGTTGTCTTAAATTCTAAGATAAGGCACAAGGCTGGTTGATCAACAACAATAATACTTTATTGAGTAATATGCTGATCGCTTTACTGTGCTATTCCTAATCACGATCCTCACTCGATTGCATACGTACGGAGACTCTCTTCTTAGTCTGATCTGCTCCGCTCGGAGTCTGGTTCTATTTTGAAGTGATTTTGTAAGTGACATCTTACACTCACCCCTTTCCCTCTACAGACGGGCTTTAAACACTGGTGATAATAGACTTTAACCTCCAGTTTCTCCTAATGTTTTTTCCGATGATGGCGGCGAAAGTTGTAGACACGTTTTCGTTGCAAATCACTCACAAATCTTTCTTGCCAGATTTGATTAAGAAGTATTTCAAACTCCATTCTTCATGAAATTGCCCACACTTATCGTCTGTTTTTCTTTTCTTCATCTCGGCCGTCCGTGGGCACTAAAATAAAGTGACGTCAACATGAATAATTAATTAAACCGAAAGTTTCTTGCACACAATATCGCTAAAAAGACTTTTTTTTTATGCGAACTAATTTTTTCGCAATCATAGCTGCAAATGACTCGAAATAATTTTTAAAAATTCTTGTGATTTCTAAAGTTAAACTTACTTGAATATATTCTGCAAATATATTCATTTATGTTAGAGAGATTGTTGCTATTTTATGTTTCCTCTCTTCAGAATATTCAGAAAAGTCATGTTAAGCTAACAACATTTCCAGTACTATATATACACAGGAAAGTAATTACGCGAAGGAAATTATCTCTAAATAAACAGAACACAACATGACTCGTAATTAGACGATAACTGACACCAAAATCTCCTCATCACAGCAGTCAACCGTATCTGGAAAATTCTGATCAAAATAACAATCTCGAACAAACAGTAAACCATTTTAAAACTCTGCCACTAGATGGCATTATATAATCTTACTGACTGTGAACATGAGTGGAAAAATTAAGCAGAGAATAAGGTTTTGCAATGTAGTGATCGGTTGGAAAACAAACGCACTACAACACGCCTCTACTTTAATTCGGTAAAAACGTAACGTCCTCGTAAACAGTGGCTGCTCTTGGCAATATACACATAAATTTCAGCAATGTTTTTCCGTAAATAAAAAGGTATCCAAGGGTTAGATGAGAGGGACTCGCGGGGTGCATCTGGCCCACGGGCCATCCACGGGGGGTAGTGTTGTGTTTTAAAGTGTTTTGATATTTTTTTGTATTTTGATATGTGAGAGTATTAATATTGTAAACTGTAAGATCACTAAGGATTAATGAAGTTTTATAGAAGTAAATAAATCTGTATTCGAATATGATTTTGTATAACGTTATTCTCTCGATTTAAGAAAAATAAGAGAGCTTCTTAAATTAATATTAGATAACCTATTAGAAAGGTTGAAATGAATACGTTAGATTAACATTTTGAGTAATATTATATGTGTTTTAATGTGTTATATTATTATAACACATTAAAACACATATAATGTGTTATTTTAATATTATATGTGTTTTATTATTATTATTATTATTAGGAATCGTATTTTTTGAATTATCATTTAATGCAATGTGCTAATTTTTTATTGCTGATACTAGTAAGTTCCCTAACAAGAACACTCACTTGTTAGAGCAAACTATTCTAATCAAAATTTTGAGTTTAATATTGTTACAACTCAGGAGATATTGTACGACTTGAGTGTGGTATAATAAGTGAATCTTCCAACAAGTGTCATTTTATCTTATGGATGGATTCCTTCATAACATTTTAAGAACAAGGAGGAAGCCGTAACATCTGTGGCATATCCCCATTCCTGGTTTCTATTACTGGATTCGGCCTTTTTGATAATGTTTGTTGGACGATCTGCCAAAGTTGACACTAATGGTATGTTCTGGCGCTTCATCTAACGACTTCCGTTTTTTTTTTTTTATCGAACTCATAAATAGCAGAAAGTTTTCAGCATCTGGATTGCCCGAGTAACATGTGGTCTCCAAGTTTGAGATCATAAATATTTTGGCTGGCTGTGAAAGGATTAGGGATATTCACCGAAAAGAAGCCAAATGAGGTTGATGTACCTCTAAGAGTATCAATTCCTGTGTGGTTCCTGCTCGAGACGGTTGTCTTGGTGCTTCCTGTCGCAAAATTCTGTAAATAGTTTTACATAACAGCATTAAATATTTTTAACTTATAGTCAGTATTTTCTCTTTTCTTAATAATATCTCAAATTATCTTTAAACGGTACTGTTCGAACAGCAGCTAAAGAACTGGCGGCCGCTCTCTTTTGAAATAATAATACCTACCCCGACTGGAACGTCACTTTTAGTCTGGCTGGTAAAGGTGCAACAGAAAAGGCGACCGATCAACATTTGTTCGGACCCAGCGGTCAAATGTTCAAACACTGCCTGTATCCAAGATCGACTGTCCTTCCCTTCCACGAGGTCGAAAACATTTAACACTGAAAATACTTACGAATACTGCATTAGTACAAAGGATACTTAAGTACACGGTGACTGCGACTAGTGTTACAATGAAATAAATCCCCTAACGATTTCAGACCATATTTTAGCTGTTCATTCAATAAATTTTGAGGGATGTCTTCAGCCACGTGATTTATCGTATATACGTTATAGAAGCATCACTATGTCTTTTGAAATAATGATTATGTTGTTTAAATTAATTTTATGGTATTGTTTAATAATGCCATCTAAAATATGAAAATAGTTTCAATTCACTTTTCGATAGCATAAAATTAAATTATATATTTAACAATTTGCTATACCTCTGTTTAGAGTTTAGTTTTCATTTTCAACGCCTGTATCTTTTTTTTTTTTTTTATATTTGGAATATTTCAGAGTATTAAAATTACATCTCTTTGCTTAATTACGACACAAGACCAAGAATACAGTTTTAAAAAAAGGCTGAATAGTGGTATTATAATTTGAAAAGAAATGCTTGATAATATATATTTTTGAAGGGAATAAGATGTTACGAGTTATGCAAGAATAATAAAATTAATTATAAAATGTATCTTTTATTCTTAGAGAAGGAAATAATGACATAAAAATACATTTCATTTTTTAAGAATTAATTCGTTTCAAATACGTGAATCATCTTTCAGTTAAGAAAAGCGGAGTTATTATTTTAAGTTTTAATTTCCCCCTAAGATATTCAAATTAGATATAAAGCACGATCTTGGGAAATTGGATTAAAAACTAATTCTTGTTTGATGTTATTTAAAAGATAGAAAGAAATAAAAGTTTTAATTCAGTAAAAGACTCGAGGTGAAGGAAATTAATTATTTTTCTTTCATTTAAAATTCTGTCCCTTACAAAAAAATAAAATAAAAACATATTTGGACACCATTTAGTTTATATATTTGTATCAAGTTATGCAAATTAGTAAAAGAAATACTAAATTGCATAAACTTTTGAATTCTAAAACATTGTTTCAGATTATTGTTTGCTTAAAACCTAAAATATAGTTAATATCTTGTTTAATGTAATTGTGCATGCAAAAAAACGTGTGAAATCTTTTTTCACTTAGGAAAAAAATCTTCTAAGCTTTCACATTTGTTACATTAAGGCTTGCTGAAACTATTCAGTTTGAAGAACACGAAGAACCTAAATATTTTGAGATTTAAAACCCAGTATTTGCTTAGTACTGAAAATTACAACTCAACTTAGAATACATTTTCATTTTAAAATATAATCTGTTAATATTAAAATCTTGGTTGTGATACATTAACAAAGTCTGAAGATTTATGTTTCTAAAATTTAAATACAATTCAATCGATACGAAATTTCACTCTTTAAAAAAGTTAAAAATCCATGTGGAACCAGTACATTTTGGCATTTTGCTAAAATCACATTCGTTTTCCAAGGAACGAAAATATTAGATATGACTGAAACTCATGACTCACGTTAGAGGGCGCTGTTATCTTAGTTTAAATATTAATACCCGTTGTTTAAAATATCTTTTGGTGAATTAATTTTATACTTTTCTTAAAGATCGTCTGATACTGGAATAAATTATATTTGTTTAAATAAATCGTTTGCTGTAATTGTTTCCGCAACGGATTTGTAAAGCAGAATTAGTAAAAAGTAAAATTCCAGAGTAAGATAATTGGCTTGGAGTTTGCACTAATACTTAAAAAAATATTATGCTATATGAAAATGAATGGATTAAAAAGAAAACGTAAGTTTCTTTGAGTGAATGTGCTTTGCTGACTAATAAGGAATTACGTCGACTCCTTTGAACAACGATAACGTCTTAATACCTAGCTCTTGGGGAAATCCCTTTTGGCCTGGTTGATAAGCCACTGTAGTCTAGTGGTCATGATCGCAGACTCGTGGCCGGCTGTTTTTGACCAGTCGTGAGTTTGAGTTTTGATGCCGCTAAAGGCCCACCGAGTAACCGGAGCTGATGCATATTAAATCTGTCGAGGCTTAAAATCTTCCCTTTGGTGTGGTGAAGAAGTTTGAAGAAGGAGGTGCCTGCTCAGATGTTGTCCTGGTTACTTGATCAAGGTTCATAATTAAGATATCCATCGCCAATAGCTCTTGTGTTGCTTCTAGGGCGACGTTAAGGGGACTTGGTACCTTACGGAATCAGAAGTAGAACATTTTGACAAACTTTTTTCGATTCTTCATAAAACAACAATTTTTGCTCATTTCAGTATGAAACTTTGCCAGTTTGTGTGATAAAGTGCGTAGTTTAAAATATTGGGTCGAGTTTTGCTTATAAGTTAATATATTTTCTTATACAACATGAAATATGCGTGCAAAAATTTGAAAAATAAATTAGCTTACCTTACGTTACCCACAAGATAACTTTTGAAAGATGTACAGTAGAACCATAATTCTCATACCAAATTAAAGCTAAATAATGACCGTATTCTGTAAACCTCAAATTTTAAATTTACCTTACATTAAAAAAATTGAAAAATTAAAAATTTATCAAGTTTGTATTTAGTAACTTTTTTTTTCATGTATCATGTTATAAAATAAAATCTAATCATCCCATTAACAAAATTGAGGTTCACAGAATAAAGATTTACAAGTACAACACTCATGTAAAATTTTAAAGCTCTGCATGCAAAAGAGTTTTTTTTAATCCTGTGGGAAAGTGTGAAAATAGCAAACTGAGAAAAAGAGGTTTGTTTACATTGCATTACATAGAAGAAGCCACTTTAGACATTTACATTTTTTTGTTGCGCAGGACGTAATAATTGTCGGAATTTGACGCGTTTTGTTTTAAAATGCTCCTAACATTCAGAACTATTTTTTAAAATCAAATTTGAAAAATCGAACTTTTGAAGGTGCAAAGGTACTAAGTCCCCTTAATAAATAATCGCATTACTGATCTACTAATCGAAGTAGACTTCCTCAAGGGTTTACCGGGTGATATTCTATGGGGGGGGGGTAAACATGTTGGATGCGCCCCTGGATACCCTAGCAATTCTATATTTTTATCTACCTCTATTGTCAACCAATTTTTACCTTTTTATTTTTCTTAACGGTTACTTTTACAATGTTGCACCTTGTGAGGCAAATAATAGCCGCTTTTGGCCTTTGTGCCTTAGAACATCTCCCGATATGTTAAGAAAAAACATATGCGGAAGTGGGGATACTGGACTTGAATTCAAGATGACAGCACATTCTAGAGCTATTGGTTGCTAGTACCCCAATGTAAACCCTAGCTTCTGCGTGTCTAACCAAGACAATTGCATTCGATAACAACTGGTGGAAAACCTACTACTGGGTACGAGTCAAAGAGACCCTCCACCACAACTCGACATATTGATGACGTCTAATGAGAACTTTTCAAAGCGAAACTCAATACCATTGGGATGAAATGTTTTTCAAGTTCAGTGACGGCTGAAAAAAGCGATTTTCTCCACAAACATTGTTCAGATAGTTCCTTTTCGTATAGTCACGATGATACTGGGGTAGGAGTAAGCGGGGGCTATCTTCAACAACGACGACAAGTGTTGAAAAACTCTTAATATTTAGAACGAAGGAGAAACCTATTTTTTGGCCTTGATGATGACAGCTGTTTAAACGCGACAGAATTTGTTTTCTCCGTACTTACAGGTCAAGGGTTTGAATCCTCCTCGTAGCTCAAGGACAATTGACCTCGTCCCCTGCCAAATTCATTGAAATTTGCGAAATATATTTAGAAACGTACTGGCGTCATTATTAGCATCAAGACTCAATAAATAAACAGTCAATAAATCTTCAACCAATTTTATGCTATCTTAGAATGATAAACATTAAATACAATTTTCTAAGGGGTATTGCGTTCACCTAATAATATCTTTAACGAAATATTATAAATGAGAATTCTACTTATCAGCAAAAAGAAGGCAACAATAGCAAATAGCAAGGCTGAAGTAATCTGGATCCGAGTACAGTAATCACTCATAGAAGATTACCTCTGACGGGCCTAAGTTGGCTTTTGAAGATAAATTTAGCCACAATTAACTTAAAGCAGAGTAAAATAGACACTGATATATAAAATCACGTTTTATTCACATTTAAAAGAAAAGACAAACACGATCAAATTTGCCGGACATTACTGGCAGATTACCTAACATCCAACTTGATATAATCAAAACAGGAACATCACACGGATCATAATCAGCTGCGTTTGTGATACAAAACATCTGTTTTATACATCTGCATTCGACAGAGTCAACTTAACAGTTAAAAATCAGCAGACAATCACAAAAATAAAGAAAAATGTATGACGCAACAGAAAATAATATCGAATGTAAATTCCTGGTTCCTCATTGCGAGATGTGTGGGATGACGTCACATCGGCGACACGTAATTCAAAAGCATTATTAATTGAGATTAACTTATGCTGCTCGAGATATGATAATAATTTCACGCTTGCAAGTACCTAGATCAGGGGTGGCGAACCTTTATGTATCAACGTGCCATTTTTTCTAAAAAATGTTTAGTGAGGTCATATACGTGCCATCAAATAAGTTTGACTTCTTGATTATTGGAAAAATAATAATACTAAATATTATCAACTCAAAATTCTTTATTTACTACAAAAAAAAAAATACATTTTACAATGTCTGAATTATATAAGCGCAATTCAAATTGAAGTAATATTAATGTGACTTCTGTTGTTACAGATTAGATGACAAATAACTTAAATTAGGGTTGTAAGATGCTACTTTTAGCAGAACGCATGCTGAACTGGAATCATCTGTCAAACGGTTTCTGAGTCTTTAATGTTATTCCTCTGAAAATAGTGACTCGTAAGCATAGGTAGATGAAAATATGGTTCAAATAGCAGAGCCAACTTCTTCAAACAGTGAAATGTGTCTGGTAACGAATTCTATGTTTCCAAAATTTTGTTATTGGCATTTTTACTTATATTGTTTGTTAATCTTTCTGTTTCAATTAATTCCAACTCTTTCCTTGTTTCAATAAACTTTTGAATTCATATTGAGCTAGACTGGAAATCAATCAGCGGCATTTTAGTTTATCAAAAGAAGTCACATCAGGGTATATAATAAACTTGAATGTTTACGATAATTCTTTGAACTGGGAAAATCTCGCTGAAAATTCATTGATTGAAGAATCAATTATAGAAATAAATTCTTCAGTGACTGTTTCTTGACCTGGTTTCTCATGTATATCTAAATCTTTGATATTTTTTTTCAAGTTTGGAAAATACTTGTAGTATCTTGTAATAATATCGTTCCTGAAAACATGCAGTTTAGCGTCAAAAGCGCGAATGAGATCTATCATGACGATAATTGTTTTATTTGTGCCTGGAAGTTTCACCTCCAGTTCATTGAAATGTTGGCATATGTCTATAAAAAACATCAATTTTGAAAGCGACATAACATCCAGCCACTGGGGGTATTGTTCAATTCCCCCCTCATTTTGCAGAAACAGTCTGATTTCTTCCAAGCAATTAACAAATCTTTGAAGTATATTCCCGTGGCTCAAACAGCGAACATTTTTATACATCAGTAAGCCATTATACACTGAGGTGACTTCATTTAACAAAGCATCAAACTTTCGCCGTTTCAAAATGCCGTTTTACAGACGATGTTCTACATACCACTGTTTCAGAACATAAAGCACACACAGCTTTGTCGCCTTTACGAATCATGCCATATTTCTCAGTCCACCAAGTTAGAAATTCTCTGATACACTTATTATCCTGCTATTTTTGCAATTTCTGAACAAGTCTTATTAAATAATAGTTAAAAATCGTAATTAAAAAACGAATAAACTTTAAAATACAGTTGTGTCAACGAAATTGACTATTATGCTATGCGTAAATAATCTATCCTTCGTTAGCAATTATAATCAACGATGTAACTACAACAACAAACGAATGCGCTTCTTGCCCGCCGACCCGCGCTCGAACACTTCGTGTTAAGAAATTGGATGTGTGAGGGCGCCAGGGTTCCGGCGCCAGACGGGGAGAAAAAAAAACTTTTTTTGTTTTGTTTCTGTTGGGAGAGCAGTCGAAAGTTTTGTAATAGAATAAGGATTGTAACAAAAGTTTTGTAAGAGAATGTAAATTCTGATAAGTGTGAGTGTGTATGATTTATTAAAATGTGAAAAAGACATTCATCTCGTCTTTTCGAAGTTTTGGAATTGTTTCATCGATAAGATTGAAATAGTAAAATACTCCGTAGCTTAGGATCACTCTCGTTCGTCCATAATATGCTTCATAGTAAACTTTGTGATCGGTGGCGTGCCCAAAATATTGTGTCGCGTGCCATTGGTTCGCCATCCCTGACCTAGATAGTGTGTTCATCGATCTCGCTACTTTCTCTCTCTCTATTTTAATTTTAACTCTCCAATCTCACTAATACGCCCAATCTATATCTGGCTCACTAACATCCAACACAGTAATGCTCAATTAGACACATGAGGTGCGGCAATAAAATAAACGATTTGCTATATTGCAAATGATTTGTGCATGCGCTGCAGTTGTACAATAAACAACTGTGTTTACTATAAGACTTCTCTTGATTGTCTCACCTTCCGTATCTGTCGTTTGATTAATATGAGCATGACCTTCATTTGTATAAGATTTTTTTTTTGCGAAAAAATGTCGAGTATTTATTTTGAAAGAGCAACGAATTATCGCGGAACTTCTATTGAAATTCTGAACATTTGCCACCGAAAATCGCTTTTTCAAAGAGAAGTAAGGCAATGAATATTTATCAGGCACACATTTATTTGAGTAGTTTTAAGATGGCCTAGAATAGGTTAAACATGACGCTCGATCGCTACTCTCTTTTATGTCAGCATCGAAGAAAAATACTAAGAAAATATGTTCCTGAAGGCTTAAGGTTTAGTTAGTATTTTTGCCTTGATATTCTTACTACTCTTCGTGAACGAATTAGAAAATAAAATCATGGGTTCTTCCTCAAGACAACACACAGGTTCTCACTGCAATGTCTGTCAAGCCGCCGTCAAAGGGCGAGTTTTCTTACACATCGTATTTTATAATAACATCTAAGGCTGAAGAATTAGTTTGTTTTTTGGTACTCTTACTCACCTTGACTCTTTCAAAATCAACCTGAACGAGATGTGTTATTCTGAAATTGAAAACGATATTAATATTCAATCCGAAACAAACCCTTTTTCCACCAATGAATTTTACCAACCATTAATCCTAACGAATTTTGAGTCAGACCAAACAATGTTATCCCTACCGCAAACGATAATGACATACAAGTGCTTCGGCGCGGCGGTGTTGAAATTCTAACACAGCTCAGAAATAAATCAAAATACTTTTGCTTTTCCCCTTCGAGTTGTAGTTACCTGAATATAACCTCACCATATTAAACATGTACGCTGATGATACAGCTATTTTAGCCAAATTTAAAAACATTAAAACTATTATATTTGCACTCAATAAACACTTATAAATTCTTGAAAAATATTACAATGACTGGAAAATAATGATCAATGTCGAAAAATCGGCAGCGATCCTATTTTCCAGAAAAAGAAACACAAACATTCCTCCACCCATCTTCTACAACATACAAATCCCGTGGTCTCAGACTACTAAGTACCTAGGACTCGTACTAGACAAATCATTAACATGGAAACAACACATACTACACTCGCGAGATAAATTCCGGAAAGCCAAACGTAGCATTTACCCCCTAATTTGCCGGGATTCTGAAATGACTTTACAAAATAAGCTGCTTCTGTACACAGCCGTTCTTAGACCCGTCATCACGTATGCATGTCCCATTTGGGCGTATGCGGCTAAATCTAACATTAATATCCTAGAAACCACACAAAGCTCAACACTACGTATGATTACTAAAGCACGATGGTACATAAGAAACACAGAAATACTTAAAGCCACCAAAATTCCTACTTTTAAAACTTTTATCCAAAAAGTATCTATAAAATTTTTTAACACTCTCACACTAACTAATAATATAAACATGATTAATTTAGAAAACTATACACCAAGACAAAATGCTAAAAGACCAAGAACTGTTTTACTCGATTCATACAACCCCCCTTAATATTAATTCACACCTAATGTTATACCATACACCCTAAAAAGCACCACAAAATAGCTAATTTAACACTTTCTATAGAAGCCGCATACGGCCCCATCACTTAGACCGGTAGCAATACAAAAATGCAGCACACTAAGCTGCGGTCAATCATCGGGAGGGTGACCGCTTGACGGTCATCATTCCTTTTTACAAACACGGCAGTCAGGGACATTCAATGGGAAAGCTCCCCTCCGTTACCAATAGGAAAGCGAGTTCTCGGCATCTCCTCTGACCGAAACTTATACCTCCAAGTCACCCACTTTACCAGACTTCCCAGACATCCAATAGTTATTCTTCTCATGATCACACGACTCAGAATGTTTTTAACTCCAAAATTACCAAGTCTAAATGCTTCATATTGTCGACCCGAGCTTGAAGGCCGCTCCGCGGCCTATGTGTTCGATTAACTTTCCAGCGAGTTGTAGTTCAGGCAATATGTTGTTTTGATGGGAAGTCTCTCATCACTAGACTTGTTTATAAAATGTATAATCAGCGGTTTTGTACTCTGAATGATAATCAAAAATAAGCTGTTGGAAAGATATGCTGAAGAAGCTCGCGGTCATTTTTCAATCTGGTATTAACTCGTGGATTTTATTTGTGAAATCTCTTCTAAGAATATCTACAAACATTTAACTCAGCAGAAGTACATAAATGGTTAGCATAACGACAACTGAAGGAAAAAGAAAACTGTTTGAAATACTTATTGCGAATGCTAGAATAGGCAAAAAAGCCAATACAGATGAAACCTCTATCTGTCAACATGTCAAATGATTTATCCGATTCTTCCAATAAAATGTTACTGTATGGATTAACACATTTGGAAGAATTGAATCAAAAATAGGAAATTTTTGAACAATTTCTGCTACAAAAAGGTTTTTCATAGAGCATTCAACAAATCCACAAATTGGTATTTAAAACATATCTCGAAATTTACCCCAAGTGCAAAAAAGATTCTCATAATTCTAATGATCAAATTACCTACCACAAATGTGGTGGGAAAACCGTGTGTGGTTTCTAGGTGCACTCACACTCAAATTCGTTCTTTATTGCAAAGATGTCATAAAATTTCAAATTGTCCTAAAAAGAGCAAATAAAGACAGTCAGCCACCCTAAAGTTCTGATGTCCATTGCAGTCATGTCGTTTCTCATTCTGCTAATCCCAGTGTTTCATGCACATAGACATTTCAATCTTTAATATATACATTTTTGCTATAGTGGATACAGGAACTCGAAAAAAAATTTCTTCGAGAATCCACTTCCATGAGAAATGGATCCGTACCTTTTCAAGTGTCTTAAACTGCTGACATGACTTTATCGGATTCCTCCCACAACCAATTCAATAACATTTTGACCTTTAGCAACACGTCAGTAAGGCTGTGTTTACTCGTGTATTATTGCTGCCTGTGCAACATGTAGCTATGCTTGTATTTCGTTCTGAGTATAATATTTCTATCAAACAATGTGCAAACTAAATGTTTTTAAGAAATAGAAATTATTTTTCGTCAGTCACTTAAGTCTGAAGTATTTTTCTGCTGCGAAGACATGGATATTTAATTTCTTTATAAGGAGTCCGTCCGGAAAAATACAAGGAAAGAGTTTTGCTTACCTTTTTGAATTAAGAACGTCAATCCGTAAAATGTTTTAGTTAAATATTTGGCGAATTGACATCGCAAGCATTTAAAATATAAACTTACTGGGTTAGGAACACAAATAGTGCATCCAACTGGCTACTTTCATAATTCTTTCAATATCGATAGTAAATTTTTTGAAACTGATATTTATGTTTCCAAAGACATATTTCTTTCTCTCGATGTTATAATTAGAACAAGAATGTTTGAGACGAGCGGAATTTTAAATAAGGTTAAAAGTGGCTTTTCTTTAATTCCTGGAAATGAAGATACACATTTTGTCGTAAATATTTTGAATGTCGTAGAACCAAACATTTACCTAATTTAACTTACATTCTTAATGGTGATGCTAAATGTCAGGTTGCTGTACTAATTAATTCTTATTAAACATGTGAACACCAAAACAACTTATTTATAAATGACTATTGTTTTGTCTGATGACATATTAATGACATTAAGATCCAGACGTCTTCCCCAAGTAGAAAAAATTGGTTCTGAAACGAATCCTCCTATGGCATGACGGAGGTATTATAAAACCCAGTTTTCCCGTCTATTCTGCTCCAGTGGTTCTGCGTAAAAAGAAAGATGGTTCTCATTGTCTCATATGTATTTACTTTCGCCAAATTAAGAAGAAAATTATTACGGAAAGATATCCTCTTCCTGTCTCATTGATAATGTTATTGAGTCACTGGAAAATTCTAAAGTGTTTACAACGTTAGATCTTTAAAATGGTATTTTCATGTTCCAAATGATGCTTCCTCTACAAAATATACTTTTGTTGTTCCGAATGAACGATATGGATTTCTTAAAGCTCCTTTTCAACTTCTGTTCCTCCAAATTTTTTAACGATGCATCAACAACATTTTTCGAAACCTCCTGGTAGATAAAACCGTTGTAATTTATATGGATGATATCATACAACCCTCCATTTGAGGTGTTGAGAAACCTTCGAAAATTGAAACGTGTATTTGAAATTGCTTCTGAGCATGGAAGCGAGATAACAGTTCAAAAGAGCTTTCCTTCCACAACGAAAAATCTAATTTTCAATGCGTACAAGATGGTACAACAAGTCCATCCTTTTCCAAAATTTTTGGCTTTCAATACTTTTCAATACCTAAAACCCCCCCAAAAAGTTGCGAAGTTTTTTCGGACTAACACAATATTTTCGAACATTTATTCCTCAATGTTTATTCACTGCGAAACCTTTGAGTGATGCTCTTCACAAAAATGTTCCTTTTAATTTCGACGAGTAACAATTACAAGCCTTCTGCAACATAAAAATTTTATCCCAGTATCCCGTATCACATAGTTTTCAGCAACGCTCTGAACTAGATATTCATACTGATGCTAGTTCTCATGTATTCGGTGTTTTATTTCTTCAGTAATCTTTGATGGAAAATAACACCTCGCAACCAGAAAAATATTTGAGCTATATACGATCTGGTTTCTTTTGTATTAACGTCGCTCTCTCGTAGCAACACGAGAGCTATTGGCGACGGACCTCGCAATTTTGAATCTCGGTAGAGTGAAAAGGACGATACCTGAACAGGAAACTTCCACACCCCGCCAAAGAGAGGACTTTGAGCCTCGACATATTTAACTTGCATCAGCCTTGGCTACACAACTGGTCTTCAGTGCCATTAAGGCTGGGAAACCCTTTTACCCGACTCGACGAAAACCGCTGGCCGTGAATCCGCGACCATGACCGCCAGGCTATCGTGGCCATTGAATTATGTACGAATTGGAGGCTTTAGCCATAATTGAGGCAGTCAAAAAATCCTTACTTTCTTTTAAGGATTAATATTCATTATTTCCACAGACTGTGAAGTGTTTCAGGATATTATAAGCAGTTAAGACATAACACGCAATGTGAGTGAGTGAAAGTGAAGTTTATGTTCGCAAGAGCCAGGTGTGGCTAATCTGTGCTAAACAAGATGTAACTGTTGTCTGGAGACGGGGAAAAATTGAGAAGAGATAAGAATTTGGTTGACAATAAGGAGTGTTTAATATAGAGAAGGATTGCTGGGTATTCTGGGGGCTTGTCATCAATGTTTACCAAAGACAGTAAACCCCTTAGAAAAGAAAAAATCACTAAGTTGCCTCGGCTTCATGATGTTCGTACTTACCTAAAAAAGGCAATTCCCCCGATGTCCCCTGATGTAATCCCCAGGGGCAGGGTCCCTGGCTATACTCTCAGACGCTGGGTACCCATTTTGGTCGCCTCTCACGACATGCATGAGCTACAGTGGGACAATTCTATCACACTCTGTCACCACACGGGTCGACATAACACGCAAAATTGCACGTTGGTCACTCATTATAGATGGATTTGAGTAAAAAATTGTTCATCGTCTTGGTATCAGCTAGGCGGAGATGAACTAAAGTTGTCCTTGAGACATATTCTTCGGAAGATTGGTGCTAAGAAAGAGTTGACCATTTTAGTACGTTTTTATGTACCTTTTTTGGTATTTGAACTTATGGATTGAATACAAATCCCCATTTCACGAGAAGAGAAGTATTCCATTTTGAGAGACTATTTTCAAGATCTCTTGGTCACTGAAATTAGCTGAAGTTTGAAAAAATTTTATATGTCAAATTTTAAGAGTTATAAAGATTTTTTCTTGCATTATTGTGATTTGATTAAAAAAAAATTAAAATAATACTGAAAGGCTGTTTGGTTAGTTTTATTAACGTCACCCTAGAAACAACACGAGTGCTATTGGCGACGGACCTCGTAATTTTGAAGATCGGTCAAATGACGATGACGTCACCTGAGCTAGCCCCTCCACGCCAATGAAAGGACTTGGGACTTCGTCCAGATTTAACGTGCATCATCTTCGGCTATATGACAGGTCTTTAGAGTCATCAAGGCAATGATGAAAGAATATAAATGTAACATAGAAAAAATTCATATCGATGTTTAAATTTGTATTACTGCTTAATTTATATTAAAAATGCAATTTGCGGTTTTGTAACCATAGACCTTGACTAATGCGGGTTAATGGGGTCCAAATTGAGTATTATTATTTTTTTTTTGCTTTTGTGAGCCGAGAAAAATACAAATACAAACGTAATGATCGTAAAATAATTTTTATACTCATTTTTCAGTTGACTCTTCCGTATTGCCTTTTTATACAATGAAATGAAGCTTTAATAATTCAATTTTTGTTTTTTTTGTAAGCTATTCATAAGATTATAAATTATGATTAATGAGCGTAAACTAATTCTTCAAAGTTAATTCCCTTTTTTTAAATGTTGGAATGATTAAAAGTATAGATGATCTAACTTAAAATATTATTTAACTGCTTAAGTCATTAACTATCTGACTTAACTTTTTTATCTGAAAACTAAAAAAACCAAATAATGAACTTTTTCTTAAATATAATTCCACCGACTGGAATAATATCCATAAATTACAACTTTTATTTCTCTGACTTTTATAGTATTTTTTTACAAATATACAATTTAATAAATAGTGCAAATGTAATCTCATAAGGAATAAAATATTTAGAATTTATGTGAGGTATTTTTTTTTATAATTCACATTTATTTAAAAAAGCTATTAAATGTTGAGTATTACAGCTTCCAGAAATAAAAACCTTTCAATTAATGGAAAAATAAGAAAAAAAGACTTATTAAAATATCATTTGGAAATGAATTATAAGAAAATGTGATTTAAGATTTTTGATGGATCTTTTACTAAAGCGTACATTAATGCAACGGATTTAATTTATTTTTTGGTAAAAGAGTAGAGTAGCTTAGTTAGTTAAGTTAATTTTTTATTAACGTCGCACTAGAAGCAACACGAGGGCTATTGGCGATGGACCTCGTAATTTTGAACCACTGACAAGTGACGAGGACGACACCTGAGCTGGCACCCCCCTCCTAACATCCACACCACGCCAACGGGAGGACTTTGGGCCCCGAACAGATTTAACGTGCATCAGCCTCGGCTACATGGCGGGACTTTAGCGGCTAAGGCTCGAACCCACGACTGAACGAAAACCGCCAGCCGTGAGTCCACGACCTTGACCACTAGGCTACCGCGGCCCAAGTGAGTGAGTGAGTGACTGTAGGGTTTAATGGCGCAAGAGCCAAAGTAGGCTATGCCGCGCCAAACACTTGTTAAAATCTATTTAAAAAGTAACAGCCTTAAAAAACGCAAGACAAACACAAATAACACACAAAAGATAAAAAGTTAAAAATCAAATGTGGTGTAAAAGGCCAATATGACGTAAAAAGGCAAATAAATTATGGTGGGGGGTTTCCCCCACCAAGTCAGATAGATTTGAAACAGAAGAATGAAAAAAAGTCCGGCGATGATGATCAAACACCTGACAGTCAATTAAAATGTGATGAATAGAGTAAGGGACATGACAGGAAGGACACTCGGTGGCATCTTCTCCAAACAAAAGATGTTTGTGAGTAAAAAGATACCGTGGCCCAAGAGTAGAGTGGCGGTCAATTGAAATTCCACTTGTATATCTTCCATTAAATTCTCTGTCGAGCTCACAAAGTCTTCCCCCTGGCGTGGTGTCAAATTCTTCCCAGAGGGTGGTGCCTGCTCAGGTATAATACTCTTCACTTGACTGAGGTTCAAAGTTCCGTTGCCAATATCCCTCGTGTTGCTTCTAGCGAGAGGTTATAAAACCAAAAATACCCATTAAAATCTACGGAGTCATTCCATTCAGGGTGATGAAACATCAAATTTCCAGAAAAAAATTGTCGATCTTGTATGAATTAAATGGTGTTTTGAAATTTACGTTATTTACAATGGAATCAAAAATTTTCAAAATAATTTAAACTGTATTCATTTTGGTTTTATTAACGCCGCCCTAGAAGAAACACGAGGGCTATTGGCGACGGACCTCGTAATTTTGAAACAGGTCAAGTGTCGAGGACGACACCTGAGCAGGCATCACCCTCTCCTAACTTCTACAGCACGCCAATGAGAGGACTTTGGGCCCCGACAGCTTTAACATGCATCAGTCCCGACGGATCTCGTAATTTTGAACCACAGTCAAGTGATGAGGACGGCACCTGAGCTGGCACCACTCACTTAACATATAAACCTTGCCAACAGGAAGACTTTTAGCCCTGATAGGTTTAACGTGCAACAGGACCAGCTACATAGAGGGTCTTAAGTGTCATCAAGACTCGAACCCACGACTCAACAAATGTGAGTGAG
>BMAW01085793.1:21234-31527 GCA_019974015.1 Nephila pilipes
GAGCGCCATCTCTGGGTTAGTCTCGGGAGTTATTGATTGATGTGTTAGAAGCAACACGATGTTATTGGTGGCGGATCTCGTAATATTGAACCTCAGTAAAGTGACGTGGTAGTAAAGGAAAGATTATTTGAAACGTGACGGTAATTACCTGCTGGGATCGAATTTTTCTGCGTTTTCGTAGTTGTCAGGGTCCGTGTGAATGCTGCAAAGTGGAATACTGAGGAACGTACCCTTGGGGATCACCACGTCAGTTTCTTCCACTTTGTAATTTTCGTCTGCCACACGTTCGATCCTACGAAAGAAAATTATTCAGTTAATATTTCGGAAACGTTTACAGTTTCAAATTTTCTAAGCTACACCTAGCACTTAATCAGCAAGTAAAACAAAATACTATTATAACAGAATAAAATTTTTAAAGAAATTCTTTGAAATATAAATAGCATAGAGAGGAAATCATTTGTCATTCATTTAATTCTTTTAAAGGAAACTATGAAGTCTCCTTTGAAAATGTAAAAACTAATTTCTTCCAAATGAATTATTTCAATTATCCGAACCATATGTTGCAAAATTTAAAAATACTGATCTTTCCGAGAAAGATTTCGCAATTGTCTCTTCAAAGCATTGAGTGTTCAGGATGTAGTGAATCTGTAAATTCATATGGGAGAGCGAAACAAATTGCAGCAAATTGTCATATGCAGCTCCTTTCCATCTCTAAGATTGGCAGTTTTGTTAGCTATGTCACAGGTTCTACGCTTCTGTCGCACTTCTCAAAATTACACATTTCCCACAACTATGGAAAATCTAAACCAGGTAAAAATCCTTCCCACCCTGACAGTAATCAAACAATTTCATTACTACCCATATTTAGTAAATTAGCACAAAGAATTTTAAATAGTTTATAATCGACCACCTTAATAACAATGACATGCTTATACCACAACATGGTCTTAGAGCAAAATGTGGCTATGCTGCACCAAACAAGGTAAAGCTGCTATCTAGATGTGCGATAGAATTGAAACCAAAAATTGACTAGGAGGGTCGAACATAAAAGAATCGCTTGGGTATTATGGGGGAGAGTAACCAAAGGCGCAGTAAATTCCACATATAAGAAAATGATCCCTAGGGTGTCAATGGGTCCCGTTACCCGTCTTGCCAAACGAAGGCTAGCTCATGAGGGTTCAAAAGATGGCAGACCAGACCCCTGTGAGTGAGTGACCGTGGGGTTTTATGGCACACTAGCCAAAGGAGCTATGCTGCGCCAGACACTTGTTGAAAACTATTAGAAAAAAAATTACTTAAAAAATATGAGACAAATGCAAAATGCTAAGAGGTAAAAGTTAAAATTCAAGTGTCCTGTGATATTCCCAGTGACTGGGTACAAATTTAGTCTTCTCTTACGACATGCATGAGCTTCAGTGATACAATACTTTCACACCCAGTTACCACATGGGGGGGTCGACAAATGGCAGGAGGATCAGTAATGGCTTAAGCGATTAGTTGTTTATATTAACGTCGCACTAGAAGCAATACGATGGCTATTGGCAATGGACCTCGTCATTTTGAACCTCGGTCAAGTGACGAGGACGACACCCGAGCTGGAACCCCCTCTACTAACTTCTCCACCATGCCAATGGGAGGACTTTGGGCCCCGATTTATTTAACGTGCATCAGCCCCGGCTCCACGAAGGGTCTTAGCGGCCAAAGATTGAACCTGCGACTGAACGAAAACCGCCGGCCACGTATCCGAAGCCATTACCACTAGGCTACCAAGGCCAAAATGGCTTAAGCGAATTTCGGGAAGCAATTACTCTACAATATCAAACTATGTTATCTGATCATTTTATACTTTGAGTCTTTAGAGGAACTATCTTGATATTTCAAATTGATATTTATTTACCCAAAAAATTAACATGAAGTTAATGTAAAGTTATTTGCATTCCCTGACTAAATGATACGAATTGATGTCACAAAATTAAATATACACTTTGTGGAAAGTGACCCCATCCTGATATATTAGGTACTACTATTTTACTAAAGCGTTTGTTTTTAATACTGGCAGAGGAATTAGATCCTAATGTACAAGTTTCTTGTAGAAATATTAATTTTTAATCTACAAAATGCGTTCCAAAACTGAAATTACAGCTAAAGTTAGAGAGCTGATCGTCAAAATAGGTGAAGGTAAATCTCTTAGGAAAAAAAATGCAAAAGTAGTTCAGCGAAGTCACGGATGTGTTCAAAAATCAAAAAGTATGAAGAGTTGGAACATGTTAAAAATATACCCGAAAGAGGACGAAAGGAGATCCTGAATGATAGAACCAAGAGGAGAGTCCTACGAAAAGTGACCAAAACTCTAAAGGCGAGTGCTCCAAAAATTACTGCAACCACCTCTACGATCCAAAGACCCGTTTCTGCAGAAACAATTAGAATATTCAGAAAAGGAGGTTTAAAATGGTCGTGTGACCAGGAGAAAACCCTTCATTTTCTAAACGAAACCAGGAGAAAAGGCTTCCATTTGCAGAAAATTATATTTTAACTTTTTTTAGACTTTTAGAATAAAGTTATATTCAGTGATGAGAGTAAATTTATTGTTTTTGGAAGTGATGGATGATGCGATGTTTGGTGGAAGTCTAACAGTGAGTTGCTTCCTAAAACCACCATTCCTACCGTCAAGTATGGGAGGAGGGCTCCGTACTCTTATGGGGCTGTATGCCAGCCAATGATATGGGAAGCTTTGTGTTTATTGACGGGATCGTGGACAAATTTCAATCTGAAAAATAATTTAAAGCAAAATGCTGAAATTAGGGTTTAGGATCGAGTTTTTTTCCCCCAACACAATATTCTTAAGCATATAGCCATAAATGTTCAATTGTGACTATTATAGAACGCCATTGCACACTCCACCACAATAATCCGATCTGAAAAGGTATTGAAAATTTATGGACACAGTTTGAAAAATCTGTTCAAAAGCACAATATCACGAGTAAACATTTAATTACTGTTTTAAGAGAAAAATAGGTAAAATCACAAGTGAAACAACCTAAAATCTTATGTCAGTCTGGAAGCCTTCATTGATTCGAAAGTGTGTGTAACCAAATATTAGTTTGTTTTTTTTATGTTTTCATTTATAAATTGCACCCGGTATATTCTCAATTTTGTGACTTATATAATATTGCAGTTTCTGCTTATAAATTAAATAATTTACTAAACTGATTATATACTTCTTTCCACGTGAAGTACATTTAATGAAATCTATTTCATCACTTAGATACATATTAGTTTTATATAAATATTTAGGATTACTTTTTATATTATTGATGTCGAAAAAGGTAGGTGTATACTTCATTTTAGGATCCACTGTATATGCATCCAGGAGTAGCTCAAAGGAAAAAATTAATGTTATGACCAATTCGAGTGAGTGAGTGACTGTAGGTTTTAATGGCGCAAGAGCCATAAATAGGCTAAGCTGCGCCAAACATTTGTTAAAATTAATTAAAATAAATAATTTCTAAAATACGAAACACAAAAATGTAGTTATACAGGTTAAAACATTAAAATTCAAATTTGGTGTAAAAGGCCAATGTGTTTTAAAAAAGCAAATAAGTTATGGTGGGGGGTTTCCCCCACCAAGTCAGACAGATTTAAAAATGATGAATGAAAAAAAGTCCGGCGATGATGATCAAACACCGGACAATCAATTAAAATGTGATGAATAGAGTAAGGGACATGGCAAGAAGGACACTCGGGAGCATCTTCTCCAAACAAAAGATGTTTGAGTAAATCGAGTATGTCCAATGCGAAGGCGAGTCAATCTGACATCGGCTCTTCGCATTGGAAAAGCAGGCCACTCTCCAATTATCGGCTTCACCGAGTGGAATTTGTTATTAATTTGTAGATTCTACGATTCCTGCCATGATTGATGAATAAGCATTAAAATTTGACGTCGAATGTCCTCAAATGGGACTGCAAGCTGCAGAGCAACCGTCGCCGATCGTGCAGCCGAGTCCGCTTGTTCATTTCCTAAAATACCTACATGACTAGGTACCCAACAGAATTTAATAATATAACCCTTGTTATAAAGACAACAAACCATGTCTGCAATCTCCATCACAATAGGGTGACAGCAAACGTTCAGATGACCAATGTTTCCAGGACTATGACCAATTCGAAGTGCAGACTTAAACTCGTGGAACTCTTTGTAGTGTATGGTCGTTAGGTCGCAATTAATCCACTGGTATTTATTAACGTAGCACTAGAACCGAAACTATGGCTATTGGTGACCGACTTCGTAATGTTGAACCTAGATCAAGCGCGAGGACGACTCCACGAGCTGGCACCTCCATTTCCTAGCTTCCATGCCAATAGGACTTTAATGCGAGTGAATGTAAAGTTTTTTTGGCGCAAGAGCCAGATATGGCTATGTTGCGCCAAACAAGATTTAACTGTGGTCTTGACGTGAAGAAATTGAAAAGACAAATATTAATTGACTAGAAGGGTCGAAAATAGAGAAGGATCGCTAGGGTAACCCGGGGGCCCGTCAACCGGGTTTAAGAAAGACAGTAAACCCTATAGGAAAGAAAGATCACTAGGGTGCGACGGGGTCATGATGCCCGTACTTACCTGAAGAAGGCAAGTCCCTGAAGCTCCCTGATATAATTCCCAAGGGCAGGGTGCCTGGCTATTCCCCAAGACACTGGGTACCCATTTCAGTCGCCTCTTATGACATGCATGGGATACAGTGGGACTATTCTGTCATTCCCAGTTACCACACGGGTCGAAACCCTTATGTGAATCAGCCTCGCTATATGGTGGATAAATGACCTCTGGACTCGAGTGACTGTATCTTCAGGGAATACTTTTCTACAGAATTCAGGTACACTAATAAAAAGAACACTTACTTTGTTGTTGATGGATACAATCGCAGAGTTTCATAAATAACAAATTTCAGGTATTCTATATCATCCAGAGCTTCGAAAGTAAATTTTCCCTAAAAATTAAAGAAAAAAAAATATACTGTTTCTTCTTTCACGTCTGTTACAAGTAAACAGCACTTGAAAGTTCATTTATAAGAAAGGAAATTAAATCTAAATTTATTTGATTGGTTTTATCAACATCGTACGGAGAGGCAAAACGAAGGCTACTGGTGGCAGACCTCGTAATTTTGAACCCTAGTCAATTGACGAGGACGACAACAGAACTGACACAAAGAGAGCTGGTGCAAAGTCAAATATGGCCATTGCTGCACCAAAACTAGAGATAGGCGTATCAAATAATTGAAACAGATTGTTTTCAAAATTACGAGGTCCTTTGCCAATGACCCTCTTGTTGCTTCTCGCGCGACATTAATAAAACCACAGTCAATTGAACACGACTATACTTGAGCTTACACCTCCCTATCCTAACTTCTACATCACGTCAAAGGGAGGACTTTGAGCCTTATCAGAATTCACAGGCATCAATTAAGTAATTTAAAAAGAAAAAAAATTGCGACTTATATGGTCGAAAATAGAAAATATCGCCAGGATATCTCGGGTGTGCGTCGCCCATATTTACCAAAAACAGTGAACCCCGTAGGAAAAAAATCACTAGGGTGCCTCGGGGCCATGATGGCCTCACCAACCTAAAGACAAGCTCATGAGATTCATTGATGTAATCGCCAAGGGCAGGGTATCCGGCTATACCCGAGACATTGGGTACCCATTTTAGTCGCCTCTTACGATATGCACAAGAAAAATTGGACTATTCTTTCACAATCTGTCATCTGACTATGAATCTGTGACTATGAAGTTGAGATCGAAGCTTTGGTACGTAGAGCTCCTTTGGATGAATGAAACGTATCAATCAAGGCCTCTAAATATGATGTTTTGCTTTATTAACGAGTTCTCTTTAACTCTCATTGTAACTTCATCTGGTTCAAATCTTTAAAAGATTTTTTCTCGCATTTCAAGGCTCACAATTAAGCTAAAAATTTCTGTACACGATTGTTTTGAGTGACAATACGATAATTTAATAATTAATAATTGATTAAAACCAATTATACGAAGAATTGAATTTTATGCCGAGTGTTTTGCCAATTCGCCAAATAATCGCCAAATCTACAGCTTAATAATTTATAGTTTGCTTAATTTTAGTTATATGTCGCTGATATAATATTCAATTTAATAATTTATCGTCAATTTTTAATGCATTTTGAAATATTTTACTTCTTTCGTAAGCCAACATTAGTTCACTTTAAAATGTTTAAGTGAGTTAAAAATGTTTACACGTATTTACTTTAGATGATAAATTTAATAAACGTCAAATAAAATGAATGATTAAAGCTAATTATTGTATGAATTCAATTTGACTCAACGTTCCATTTTGGTATTAAAATTGAAGGTATAAAAAAGTTATGTTTTCAAAGTGTAAAGTTTGAAAGAAAATCCATGTTCAAAAAGCTAGTTTTTCCCACCAGTGTTATTTTTCTTTGATGGCTTGTGTCGAAGTTTTTTTAAGTGAGCCAATACGCGTCGTCCATTTAGTTTTTTTCTTTTTAATCACCCAAGAATTGGTTTTTTAGTTTAGTTTTTATTAACGTCGCACTAGAAGCAACACGAGGGCTATTGGCGACGGACCTCGTAATTTTGAACCACGGTCAAGTGACGAGGACGACACCTGAGCTAGCACCCCCCCTCTCCTAGCATCCACACCACACCAACGGGAGGACTTTGAGCCCCGAACAGATTTAACGTGCTTCAGCCCCGGCTACACGGCGGGTCTTTGGCGGCCAAGGATAAAACCCGCGACTGAACGAAAACCGCCGGCCGCTAGTCCACGACCTTGACCACTAGGCTACCGCGGCCCATCACCCAAGAATTGGAATGAAATAGAGAGTGAGTGACTTTAGAGTTTTAAAGCGCAAGAGCCAGATATGGCTATGCTGCGCCGAATGAAATAGAGAAACTGGTATTTTCATCTTTTCCGAAGTCACGTTTTCTAGAGATTGAGAAACTAAAATATCAAAAACAAGCGAGATTTCTTATAGATGGAAAAAGACAGAGCGCATTTCTTATTTTATCACGCGCGATACTATTCCGAAACCAATTAAATATATTTAAGAATTTTATAGAATAAAAAAAAAAATTTCAATACGCCTTGTACGAAATAAAAAATTTAAACGCTGAAACAAAATGAGATTAAATTAAAAATGAAATACAAGAACAAGGTCTATATTTGAACCAAATGTAGTTTCATATTTCTTTAAAAAACATTTTAAATGTATTTTTGACTGTTGCCACTAAAATGCATTTAATTTTCACTATGTGCATTATTTAATAGTTTTGAAAAATTGAACAAAATTCTCATTTCTTGATTATAATTAAATTGATGAGTATTACACCTACTTAAGTGGTCTCAGGGGTGTTAAACTTCAATTTTTTCTATTTTTTGTAAATATATTGTTTATCATTTTATGCTGAACACTTTGATACCAATTATTTAACGATACTTATTGTATATTTTTTGTATTTGTAAAACCAGCATTTAAATAAACATGCTACCCCCTCACATTTTCGAATTCGATACGATTATTTTCCTCAATAAGGCACATTAAAATTTTTTAAACATTAAGATGCATTAGTAGGAAGCTTGGGTGAATGAGGTTTTATGGCGCAAGAGCCATAGTAGGCTATGCTACGCCAAAATATTTGTTAAAAAGAATTAAAATTTAAAATTCTTAAACAGAAATTCACAGAAAGCAAAAAACAAGCTAAAAGTTAAAAATTCAAATTTGGTGTAAAAGGCCAATATGTCGTAAAAACAAATAAATTATGGTGGGGGGTTTCCCCCACCAAGTCAGATAGATTTAAAACAGATGAATGAAAAAAAATCCGGCGATGGTGTTCAAACACCGGACAATCAAAATATGATGAATAGAGTAAGTGACAGGGCAGGAAGGACACACGGGAGCACCCTCCCCAAATAAAAAATGTCTATGGGTAAATCGAGTGTGCCCAATGCGAAGGCGAGTCAATCTGCCATCAGCTCTTCGCATTGGAAATAGAGGCCAATCTCCAATGTTTTGCTTCACCGAGTGTAATTTGTTATTAATCTGTAGATTCCACGATTCCTGCCATGTCTGATGTAGGAAGCTTGGGAAGTTAACTAAAACAAAATATATTTATTAATCTCGAAATTTTACCCAAAATCTATTAGTTCTGGTCTTTGATTCTTAGAGATTGCCTCAAATCTGGCCGCTAGAGTATACAATGGTGAACGTCAAATATTTTAGAGAAATTGGGCATAAAAATATTTTGAAATGTTGACTTATCTGTGGTAGGAGATAGTAAAACTCCGAATCAAAACTTTTCAAAAAAGAAATAATTTTCGAGGCTGTCTGAGCAAAACAAGCGATAAAAATAAAGAATTGTTGGAGCAAACAGAAGGGAAACTATATTACCCTGGTGCATTTTATTCCGCAAGTTTCAAAATTTAGTTCTGTAATTGAATGTAAAAACTAAAAGCATATTTCTCAGTTTAAAGTTTTTCACTTGCGCTCAAGATATTTCAAAAACCATTATACTTACACTTATTTTATAGTTAGAGTAAGTGCAATACACTCTAAACTGAACCTAGTTTTAGTGTCATATTTATTATTTCGAAAAAGAAAAAAAGTGAATTTTTTTGAAATTTTTAAAACTGAAATATTTTTATAAGCTTTATTTCCATTCATAATATACACTAAAGGTATATAAAAAGTTTCATCAGGTCTTTAGATCCAAATTTCTTGTGCGCAGCGAAACCTAATTAAATTTCCAAAAAAAAAATTATATTCATGGACTCGTACAAATTTTTTTAGTTATTTAACTTCTTAAAAAATTTCATTCCTATATAAAATCATGTGTAAAAACAAAGTAATTAAATTTAATTTAAATCAATTATATCTAGTGGAGTATAGTGTACGTTTTCAGTATTTGGGATAACTAACCCCTGAGACCCTACAAAGAAACAAAATTAGTTAATTTTCGTCTCTTAATTCAAATCTCGCTTATTTAACAGGCTTTTCTCTTGAAAAAGTCTCGATTACTTTTCAGGTCTTAATCGATTTGATAAACAGAGTTCATAGGCCAAAGCATGATATAAAACAGTGCGACTTCAAAATAATTTTTATCACCTAAATATGTCACCAATTCTTATTCAATTGTTTTGGATTGCATGCAGGAACATTTCGCACCATGTATGGTTCATAAATGAACTTTATTCAAGTAGTAACAGCAGCAAAAACTTACATTATCACGTATTATAACTTCGTCTATTTTGTCACGGAGAGTGTTTTGCACCTCTTCGTGCGTGGCCAGGAGGTAACACGCCATGGTCAGAGCCGTCGACACAGTGTGGTAGCCACCCAGGAAGAACAAGACGCACTGAGATGCTATCTCTTCCAGAGTGAAAGCTGAAAGAAAGGATTTAAGAATCGGTAAAATAAACATCTGGAGTAACAATTGGTTCTGAAATTACTCTAGAAGCACTTCTATTTGCGAAACACCTCATAGTTTCCAGGTGGCATGCCTCTTTCCCCAATTTGAATACCGCAATGTTTGAGCAAAAGGAACACCGACGAATTTATTGTGCATCCCTCATTCCTTTACGTGGTCTTCGAAGAGATGAGACACGAATTGTTTATTGATGTGATGAATTTTAATGAGGCTATGCTGCGTCAAAATGTGGCCAAACTCCGTCGAATAAGGTGTAACTGTTCTAGATTAACGAACAATAGAAGTAAAAATTTGACTAATTTTAGTTTAATTTTTTTATTAACGTCGCACTAGAGTGAATGAATGTAAAATTTAATGGCGCAAGAGCCAGATATGGCTATGCTGCGCCAAACAAGATTAAACTGTGGTCTAGACGTGAAGTTGAGAAAAAAAGGTAAAAGTGGTTGACAAGAAGTAGGGTCGAAAATAGAGAAGGATCGCTAGGGTATCCCGGGAGTGCGTCACCCGTGTTAACCAAAGACAGTAAACCCTATAGGAAAGAAAAAGATCACTAAGGTGCCTCGGGGTCATGAAGCCCGTACTTAAATGAAAGTAAGTCTCTGAGGTCCCCTGATATAATCCCCAGGGGCAGGGTGCCCAGCTATACCCCAGACGCTGGGTACCCATTTGAGTCGCCTCTTACGACATGCATGAGCTACAGTGGGACTATTCTGTCATTCCCGGTCACCACACGGGTCAACGTCGCACTAGAAGCAACACGAGGGCTATTGGCGACTGACCTCGTAATTTTGAACCACGGTCAAGTGACGAGGACGACACCTGA
>BMAW01085800.1:0-17055 GCA_019974015.1 Nephila pilipes
TGCATCCTCGTCATGTGATCAAGATTCAAAATTTCATGTTCTATTGTTAAATGGCCCATAATTAGACACGCTTAGCTAAAAAATTTGCTTCGTTATTGTTGTTAATATATACTTTGTATATCTGAACTTAAGAAAATACTAAACATATTACATTAAAATATGCTGATTAATACACAAATAAATTAAATACAAATTAATACACGGATAAATTAACAATAAATAACTTCACAGATAAATTAGAATACAAATAAATACATACATACACATATATATTAATACACAGATATATTAATCTATTGATACATTCTTTTTGTCCATTAATTACTTGCAAAGAAGTGGCCGCGGTAGCCTAGAGGTCATGGCAGTGGACTCACGGCCAGTGGTTTTCGTCGAGTCAGGGGATCGAGCCTTGATGCCACAAAATACCCGCCGTGTAACCGAGACTGATGCACGTTAAATCTGTCGGGGCTCAAAGTCCTTCCGTTGGCGTGGTGTGAAAGTTAGTAGAAGGAGTGTCTACCTGGATACTTGTTAGGTTTTAATTATTACTAAACAATAATCGAGATAGAATATATATAAAATCTTAGAAATTCTTAAAAAGTCACCAGCTAGAGTTATCCAACTTTTCTTGACCTTTCGAAGGTTATCATTGCAGAACTCAGACCATCGAGCTCTCTCTCTTTTTCATACTGCGAGTTACTTCAATCTACGACTTCCTTACGCCAATCAAATCAACATGAAAGCTATAATTTATAATATGACGTGCATAACGATCAATTAATGTGCAAAATTAAGTTTTATCCAAATATCTTGGTGATTTCGTATTTATAATAAATTTATACGATATCCCTCATACATACTAAAATAACTAGTTTCAAATACCCATTATGCACCTAAATATCAATATAAATATGTACGTGCTTATATCGTATTTCGCAGAATATTTTCTCTGTAATTCTCTATTATTATTTATTATAACTGATGACTAATGAAATGAGTCACACCATGAACTGCTACAGTGAATGACATCGTTTCTAAGGCCGTTACGATGACGAAAAGACTTTTTTCAAAAACTATTTATTTAAAAAAAAAAAAAAAAATGGCAAACGTACGTATTTTTTCCCGTTTGTCAACCGATCAAAAATTCTTGCGAAAACTCTTGTTCCCTCAAAAGATTACCAGAAAAAATTACTTCGCGATTGAAATTCTTTTCTTTCTTTTTGGGCTGTTTACCGCTGACTGGGAGTCATGTCTACGTCACTTTGATGAATCGTCGTCTACGCCAAACGGAAGCCAAGAGACGCATCGATCGCCAAACGTCGCATCCTGAACAATAAATAGTTCCAAACGGTCAAGGTTCACCAAAGAATGTTTACTTCGCGAAAAAAAAAAGTGCTAAAAGTCATTGGAAGGAAAATTGCCTGGACAGTTATATATTTATCAAGCTATGGTAAAAGATTAATGGTAAGCATAACCACAAATATCAGTTTTTTTTACAAAAATGGGATGTGAAAGGGGAAAAAAAATCGTCGCCAAGAAAGAGTTTTTTAACTAAGCCGAATGTACACATTCTACAATCGTTAATGGAATTGTTATAATAAAGAATAGACATTAGAATTTGAGATGTTTCATGTAAGGAGAAGGATGGAAAGGTAAAAAACTATTTCCTAGGTCGTAAAATGGTTTTTAATGCCCGTAAAATGTTTCTCTTCGTTACTTTCTTACTTTTTTTTGTAAATATAAGGCCTGCCCGTTGGGAAAACCGCAGATGGATGGATATCTTAGGGCTGTTATCAGTGTCGGGGAAAATGATGGTTTCTTGGGCGTTAAGAATGTCATGAACACTTTTCGCCTCAAGGTCACTAAGAAAATGGTTCGTATACCTTGCGGTTGGAGAAAGTTATGATAGTTAAGTTTCGAAGAAATGACCGCTTGGGAAAAAAAAACATATCTTAGTCTTTTAGAATGGTGGTAAAATTTCAAGGTAACTGAAATTTTGGAAAGTAAAAAAAAATTAAAAAATTACAATAAATAGGAAGAGGTGATTGAGAAAGAGATTGTGTCAGAAATGGAATGTGGGACCTCACTGTCGTTTCATCCAGAGATCTTTTTTCTTCAAGTCCATGAGTAGGACGTCCTTCGCATCCCAAAAAAACCATCACCATAAATTTTTTGGTCAATGAGACCGTCATCGCCTTCTTTGGAGCATATTCAACGGAATCATCTCATCGTTTAGATTGTTGCTTGTTTTACTTTCATGTGTTCAGCAATGAATCCAATTCTTGTCGATGGTGACAACTCGTTGCAAAATGGCGACAATTCGACGCTGCAGCAATCAAATTCTGATTTGGCCGACAAATCAAAACTAAAGACTCCCTTTCAAAGCTACTTCCAAATCAGAGCTACGACTCGACGAAAACAACGCTGACAGCGAGATCACGATCACTGGGCTATACCGCGGCCATTTTTTCGCATTAAAACTCGATACATAATTTCTAGGAATTGCAATATCTCAGTGATGTGAGACGTGAGGTTTGTAGCCGCTGGGTTGTGGCTTTGAGTTCCGATTCCACCAATGATCATTAAGAGTACAAATGAAACTGTTGCGTCTTAAACTCTACTAAAGACTCCCTTTCTTTGTTACAGTATGAAAATTTATTGAATGCGAAAGTCTTAATTCCAGGTATGTCTGGTGAAAGGAAGGCGGAGTCTTTTGATTTTGCGAGGTTGTTTTATCTAATCGATCTCGAACGTGCTATCCATTAAGTCACAATAATATTCTATAATACAAGATTATATTCAAGGAATTGCGGATTTAAATTTACTTTGAAATGTGTACGTTATATTATTAAAAATAGAATTGATTATATAAGAAATCTATTGTTAACTCTTTAATAGAATGAAATAACATGAGCATAGATGTAGACACTCACCGATACTTTTGATGTCGTCAAAAACGTGGCTAGCTTCCCGTAAACAAATTATACAGTAGTCCCTCATGTAAGAGACATCTCTATTAAAGGGACAAGTTTATAAGTCCCGTCCTTTTGAATACTACTTGTATTTACCTCTTGTTAAAGGACACCTTCTTTTTAAGAGACAAAATGTCCGGTCCGGTGGATGTTCCATATTGGGAACTACTACTGTATTTCTTATTCCAAATTATATTTCCTATGGAAAATATAATTTGTACGATTTATTTCAATTGTCTGCACCTTTTAATTAAATTTTTGGTTTTCTTAATTATTCATATAAACAGAAAATACAATCTAAATTAAATATATCAATTATCGTTAAGTTACTTTACTTGTTATTGGTGACAGAAGTATTTTAGTTTTTTTTTTTTTTAACATTGTTTCTTATTTTTTTTATCGTTCATATACAGTGAAGAACACATTTAACAAGAAACTACGTGGAACAGAAATATTTTTTCGAGTTGAGACTGTCTTCGCCTAATGTCAAAAAACCTGATAAAAACTCCTAAAATATTTCCAGGTTGAAAATGGTTCCGATTTTCAAATAAAATTGCGACGTTGTAACACTTGCATCCGTTTATGATGCAGCATTCTTAAAAATTAAGAATATTCCAAAAATGAGCCATTTTTCTCATGAACTTGCATAGTTTAAATGCTATTTAGCGTTACTGTACAAGAGACGAAACAAAGAATATATTTTACCCCGAAGAAAGGGACTGATTCGAATAGAAAGTAATGATAATCCTGTGGAATTTCTTATTTTCCTCCACAAACCTTAACTACTTTATCTATTTGAATGTAAAAAAATGCAAATTCTGGTATTTATATATTAGTCACAGAGAACAAAAACATCTGCTATAAAACATTCAGTTTTCGTGGGCAACGATGGCTGTAGTCATACACAAGTAAAAGTTAAAATTTTAAATTATAATAATGCATACATCCATTTTAAAATACAAAATAAATCAAGTGATGCTGTATTCGTTAAAAACATTATAACGTAAAAAATGTCATTAACTTTAATACGAAAATTATATTGTGGTGCGGTTTCCAACAAACACAAGACAATTATATTACAATTATCAAAAAAGGAAATAATACATAATTGACTGTCAAATGTTGGAATAAAGATAATGAATAGTTTTTTTTTCTTTCAAAAAAGAATATTTGAAATTTTTATTTACAAACTATCGTGACCTAATTCATTCTTGTCTAAGCAAATATCAAATTATCTAAAAGATTCTAAGATATATAATTGTACATGTTGTTCTTGTTTCGTTGGTGGCCGCGGTAGCCTAATGGTCATGGTCGCGAACTGTAATGCTAAATGAGTTTCGAAATTTACTAGTTCAAGCGAAAAATGGAGCGTTTTTGGAACGTTTCTAAATTGTAAAAGTACTGCGTCATAAATAGATGTACGTATAGCTACACAAAAGTCTTATAAAAAGTGGAATGATTTTCTCTCGGGAAAATGTGTACCAAGTTTTGATCACGCTTTCTGACGTAAGGCGAAGACAGTCTCAAGAAGCTCTGCTCTAGGACAACAAGTGGAAGCAATATTGCAAGAAATGCTTCCGCTGTGTCAGATCAGAGTATTCTTTTTCTTACCCATGGGACACACTCTCTTTGGTAATATGTGTGACGTAGCCCCGCGATACCTAGTGATTCTTCTTGCGATCCTTCTTGTTGTAAATCGATTTATCTTTTTTTCTTTCGATCATCTAAATACCCTCCATCACTCTCTACACTTCGATTTTCACTCATCGCCTTCATTCTGAACCTTTCGAGAAGCCTTAAGTATTCGATTTTTTCCTATCATTCAAAAATTAAAATTTCAATTAAGTAATGTCATTCCATAGCGTGAAATATAACGTCTTGTGTAGCGTACAACTTAAGAGTATTTCTTTTTTTTATGTAATTATTAGCCATGATAAAAATAATACTATTTGCTGACACAACTTCCCTTTAGTCAGCACTCTTTCCAAAAACGTTTCTCGGGATGACAGCGAAGAAAGCTTTGGTATTTCAAAAAATGTAAATCTCTTTGTCCTTGATTCTTTAATTCAACTCGCAAAATTCCGTCACCTTTTGGCATTGCACGTGAAGTGTATGCACACAGAGGATTTAGAAATCGGATGATGTTTATCTGTGGTATTTGACAGTATACGTAAATAATATAGATATAATCATACTTCTGAAGAAAGTTTGTAACATTTAATGTCCAAATCATGCCTAAGTTTGTCTTTCTGAACTTGGTTGACTGTGATGAGAATTGTTATAGAAGTTTATGAGTGTTTTAAAGACTATTCTAAGAGAGAGAGCATAATTCTAGGATTGTTTACATCAATTGCATAAATTTTATTACCACGTGAAATTAAATTGATGGCAAAAAAAAAAAATTAGTTTTTTTTAATATGTGCTAATGTGTTTTGAGGAAATGGAATCATGATTATAAAAATTACATTTAGTTTGCTGAAGGTTTATTTGCATCGCTAACATATATTTAACATAATATATTATCATCGACTTTTATTTTTATACCTGAACAGAATATTATTGTCAACTCTAATAATTTATCGTTTGCTGTTATTTAAATATTTAATTTAACAAGTTTTATGGCAGAATCGTCTCATTTTATTCTTTTTGTTGTTAACATTGGCAACGTTTTTGTATTTAAGAATGTTTTACTTGTGAAAATAAAAAGGAAATTAGGAATTTGAAGAGAGTATTTTGTTTTCTTGATAGTAATTGTTTCTGTGGAGACTGCGGCTCGGAAGAACGCTTTAATCTACGCTCATTAATATTCATTTTGAATAATTCAACTTTTTTAAAAACTTAACTGAAAAGAAAAGCGTTAGCGCATTATTAAAATGAAATTGGCAATTTCAGTTTTGTATTTTCAATTTTAGATGTGCTCGTCTTGAATAAATTCTAAAAAACTACTTGCAGCAAATAAGAGATTGTCTCGTTAATTAAAACAAAACAAAACAAAAAAAAAGGAATTACTTCAATATAAATATTTATCGTCTGCAAATAAATCCCTTTATCAATGTGTTAATAGTGATGTAATATGGAATTTGAATATGGGACAGCGAAGTAATATGGAATTTGAATAGGGAACAGTGAAGTAATATGGAATTTGAATATGGAACAGTGAAGTAATATGGAATTTGAATAGGGAACAGTGAAGTAATATGGAATTTGAATAGGTAGTATTTTATAAAAAAACATTTTTTACTTAACAATTTTTTATAGAAATAGAAGAGAAAAAATTATTTTACAATTTTTTCTTACACTGACATCTTTCTTTGTGGTGAACATAGCTTTATTTATTTTAAAATGTCATTATAGATTTGTTCCAACTTCAAAAGTAAGATTAATATTTAAAGTGTGCAGCATCTACGAACAGGAAAATGGAGGAAGAAAAAATTAAATCACACAGGAAGAAATAAATATATTATGTCTGAAGTTTAAGAGCCATCTGAGAGAAATAAAAGCAGATTGCTAGAAATTTATGATTTCATTCAACCCAAAATAATTGCATGCATTTTTTACATTAAAAAAAGATTACAAGATTCTATAAGTTTTTATATTTGGCTGGAGATAAAAGTAAATCGAAAGCAAATGTTTTTATTCTGTTTCCTATCTAGAATTCGTTTCCTAATATTATGCTTAATCTTTTAATAATTCGACTGCCGATGAATGTGAAACGAAAACTAATATTTTTATTCCATTTTCTACTCTTATTTCTAATCTATTTCTAATTCGAGTATTATGCTTACGTTTATCATTCCTACTTTACCCAGTTTTTGGGTGTGCGCATACATCACAAACCCTACGATTTAAAATAAAAAAGGCAAACTCGAGTATAAATACACATGTTGTATAAACATTTTCAATGATTTGTAAATAATATCATCGTCCTCTGATACAGTAAAATTCCGAAAATAAGGTCCCGTTCCTTCCTTTTGATATTAGAAAAAGTCTTAAGTGTAAGAGGATATTTATAATCGAGACTAAAGAATATTCAATTAATTTTGTTTCATGGTTGAATTTAATTTATAGTTACTAGAATGACAGAATGTTTTGTCTAATATTTATATCGTCTACACAGATTTAAAAGGTACGCAAAGACATTTATTACATGTATGAAACGTTTATATCTTTATTTTTATCCGAAAGGATTTATCTTTAGTATCCCCTTTAAAATTATATTGATGTTCTATTATCTGGCGAATTCTCTCTACAACACGGTCGTAGTCTCGAACATGCCAGATTTTCGAGTGCGTTTTGTACTGAGAAAAGATCCAGAAAAAAAAAAAAAAATTAGAGCAATTATTGATTTACATGCAAGCAAATTTTAAAATATAAAATTAATAGCGGTGCCAAATTGTCTGCCCGATGTCGAGCATTTTGATGCATACATATTGTTTTAAAATTATGAGTCAATTTTAACTCATAAAACTCAGATTCGATGGCTGACAAGTTTTGAGCCATTTTCCAAATAATTTGAATGGGATTACAAACCAATATTGAATGCAATAAAGTAACGTAACACACCGCTATATAGATATATTTTTTTGAGTATTTAGGATGATACATGATCGATTCTGTTGAAGTCTGAGGATTGATTCTGTATTGAATTACTCTGCGTCTGTGAAGTACCACGCCTGTCTTTCAGTTTGTACTTGTCTGGTTACTATGGGAACGCGCGAATCTGGTACATTTTTATACAGGAAATACAAATATATATATTAAAATATAAAAAAAAGTGATATTTTATAGTTTTTTGTGTTTTAAATAAAATACAGGAGATTTTCGCATTAAGTGGAATTTATACAACCTAGTTTACAGATTATGTATGCATTTTGCAAAATGTTCCGTTTTAGTGTAACCTACAGTTTGTTGAATGAGTCCTTTTTATACAATTTTTTAATTTCTATGTTATAGTAGTCACCGTAATGAAGAAAGCACTGTCAATTGAATACACAATTTTTACTGCTTATAATTTTAAGCAAGTAAATAATCTTCATTATTGTTTTTGTTATTATAAAACAATTCTTCGGGACAGAACTCTTGATTCTGTATTAAACCTATAAGTCATATAAATGGGATTTTTGAGCGTTTGATATTTTTGGAATCTAATGGTCATGAAATATAGGGGTTATATATTTTCAGTATAAAACGATAGAAAAAAAGTATATATTCTGCGATTTTGCCTTCTTTAGGCGGGAACGAGAATCAGGATTCCTTTCTAACAGTCTTTGATAAACTCGGGTGATGCGTCACCTGGAAAGCTTAGCGATCCTTGGTATTTTCGACCCTTCTTCTTGTCAACCATTTTCTTAATGTCTTTTTGTTCCATTTTTTCAAATATCTAGATTACAGTTGCACCTTATTTGGCGTAGCATAGCCATATCTGGTTCTTGTGCCATTAAACTTCACCCACTTGCTTCAAAGTGCGACGTTAATATACAATCAAACAATCCACCATTTATTTGTCTCGAACAATTTCCATTAAAAAATAAAATGCGATGTTTCATGCGATTCCTTTTAAACTAGAGATTTAGGGACATATTTTATTTATACTCAAATTAATATGTAATTTAAGAGGGCTTTTGAAATAATACTGACTAAAATTGTTCTAAATAATACTGACGGATCAAACTGACCCAACGTTCCCACTGACGTCATGAATTTTTTCGTTCCCAGCCTCGGGTTAACATTCAAAACCGTGAAAACTCTCAAGAGGCTTACTTTAATCCCGAGAGGGGTTTAACAACAATGGGATAAGATAGTTTAAAGTCTATTTCGGATTCGTTTCGAAGTCATGTAAGCAGAAATTAAAAAAGCAAAAAAAACAAAAACGTGGCACTGCTTTTGGGAAAATGAATTATGCATTAGATAAGAGGACGTCCTGTGCATGTTTGCCCAATTTCCTTATCCCGTAGCTTCGCCACCGGTTGCTTCATTTTTTCCGGATGTCACTTATACGATTTTTCTCAGTACGTGCGTCATTATTTACTGGTTCCGGAACAATGCTCTTGAAAATTATGTTAAATAACTCGGTTTTACGACACTGTTCTATGCGACCTTCAAACACGACATATTCAATTTTGTGTTGTCGCTTGTGGCGTTCTTCTTTATTGGGAATCCATCCGAAATGTTACTCTGGGCCGAGGGTAAAACTCGGGAATTTTTGTCATCACGAATGTGGTAACCGAACTCTTCAAATACTTTTGTGTGTATGTGTTGTAATCGAGATAGTTTCGCACAAAACGCATTCGTTACTTGACAAAAAAAACAAGTTGCGAAAACGCGAAACACGCCACATTTTTATTAAAATGAGTATTTTTGCTGTGTCTGGAACAATGTTTCCTTAAATGCCTTGTGTATGTCTGTGTTGTCTTTGAGTGTATAGGTAAAATTGCAATTTACATTATTTCAACAATATTAAAACGAGTGATTTGCTGTTATGCATCCATGGCTTTACAATTTCATGAATAAGATTAGAAATCTTTCCATGCATCGTTATTGTTCCACATGTCTTGAGAAATATATCGATACCTTATAACACTGAAGCGTTCGTCATTTTAAAATCCTTATTGGTAATTAGTGTTACTGAATTGATTGGGTGTGAAAAAATAGTCCCAATAGATGCATGTCGTAGGAGGCGACTAAAATGGGTGCCTTGTGTTGTGGGGTTAGAGCCTGGCACCTTGCCCTTGGAGATTATATCAGGGGACCTCGGGGACTTGCCTCCTAAAGGTAAGTACGGGCATCATGACCCAGAGGCACCCTATTGATCTTTTTTTTTTTTTCTTCTTCTTTCCCTAGGAGTTTACTGCCTTTGGAAAACACGGATACCCTAGTGATCCTTCTCCATGTTCGTCCCTACTTCTTGTCAACCAAATTTTACCTTTTTTTCTATTTTTTCATATGTCTAGATCAGTTTTACATTTTACTAGCTTTATACTCACTTACTTTGTTTGGGGCAGCATGGCCATATCTGGTTTTTGCGCCATCACATATATTACCATTCAATCACTCATTCAGACGTCTAGATCACGGCTACACCTTGTTTGGCACAGCATGGCCATATCTGGCTCTTGCGCCATAAAACTTCACCATCACAGAGTTACTGAACATGCCAGAGAGGCAATTGATTTGAGTTCACAATAGAACTTTGTAAAGTTGAGTTCTTTGTTTTTAAAAAAATAAAAAGGCAAATGTATGTACTAATTTAAAAAAATGCATCCTACAGATTTTTAAAGCCAATTTTATCAACTACGAATTTAATGTACGTAACTCTTTCGTGTTGAGTATGTATGTAATCTACCGAGAGAACCCTATTATAATTTGATAGAACGATATTTGAGTTCTTGAAACACACTTCCATCTGTCCATCCAACATTAAAAATCGATATCTTGACAATAAGAAACTTTTCCCACGGGACGAGTTTCTACCATTAAATTTTAATTTAATACCATAGGAATATTTAATTTTTAACAGGGATATGCTTCACTGACACGCTTCAGAGACAAAAAAGGTTATTTATTTATTTATTTATTTTTTGAAAACTAACACATTTTACAATGATGTTTTTGTTCAATTCAAAAGATATTGGTACATAAGAATATGATACTTGTACAAGAACCTTAACATATCAAACGGCCATTATCATTTGCAATTACTTTCAGCTCCTCCTTACCGAAAATGGACTAGGTCTTGTTACCATAACTTCGGTCAAGTACAGATTAGGCGGTAATAGTTGTTCTCGCGTACGGCACACAAAAAAATATTTTTGTAGTAAATGTGTTACTAAAATTAATACAGCTTAAAATCTCAATTAACGAATCACAGTCCAATGAAGCATCGGTATTTTACAGTTAATTATTCACATTATCAGTGTCGTAGCCAGAATTTAGCTTTGGAGAGAGCATATCGTCATTGCCTTGAAAGAAGTAGCTTTTTAGGTTTAAAATTACCATTTACTTCTTATTTATTTATTATCTACTTAGTTAGTGGATATTGGAAAAAATATCTGCGTTGCAATCTTGTAAAGCTTCTACAACACTTAATCTAGTCTGTTGCGCTAATAATTCCTTTTTTCCCACACACATACTGATATTCTTCAGTCAAAACTCTAATACTACAATCTGACAAATCTTAAAAATGGGTTTCTTTTAGGATTTCTAATTTATTTTCATCTGCAGATAACGTCATTCTCTTGTATGATTAAAATAATTAATGAACTCGTATCTGATTTGTGTATTGGGAACTTTTTTTTGAGATGTAAAATTACACCATCCAAAAACTAATTAAAAATTGTTGTCCTAAAGTAAGATTCGGAAAATTCAGCTGGAATAATAAAAGCTCTTATATTCAAGTTTTAGAACATTTTAATTATATAATTAAAGAGAAAATATCTTGAAATATTTCAATTTCGAGAAAATATCTTGGGGGGGGGGTGTATATTTCCCTTTACCTTCCCCCTCTTTTGGGTACGCAACTTCACATTATTGCTTACGCCTTCCTATCATTATTTTGTAAATCTGTATTCAAACTGGAAATGTATATTAGAGTCCATATGTTGATTAGAAGGTGATTATTAAAGAGAGACGATCTGCAGCAGTGGATAAACTACAGCATGACTTTCTAGATACGCTGCTAATAAGTTTATTATATCATACAATGTCATCGTTCGTGAGAAATATTTTTTATTTATCAGAAAAAACGCAGACCAGATATTTAGAATAATTCGTTGTCAATAATTCAAAACTGATATCTCTCCCAGATATTCTTATCTTGCACTGCACCTTCGTAATAATCACATTTCTATTTCTATACAATACTTTTGATACTTGCTAACTTGCTAAGACGCAGAAATATTTTAATAAAAAAAAAAGCAGTGTCTGAACTAAAATCTCGTTCGCAAAGTTATCATTTTTTTTCTAGTCTTTTTGTAAAAGAACCCCTTCTTTTACTACTTAAAACAGACATTATCCTTTTTGTGAGACATCTTTATTAACATTATCTTTTAGTAGAGACATTATCCTTTTTGTTTTCATCTGCTGGGAGATTGGAGTCATTAGAGATGAAAAAGGAACAGAGACATGGAAAATGCAGCGCAAATATACTTGCATAAATGAATTGTTTGAAACTTGTACAAGAATAAAAATTATTCACTTTTAACCCCTCATGGACTTAATTTTTGTCGGGTGAGGGCGGGCATCATAACACCGAAATTCCTTTGTGATCTCTTTCGTTCCCATAAGATTTGCTGTTTTTGGTAAACACAGGTGGCACGCCCCAAAGATATCCATGAGATCCTTCCTTATTTTCAACTCTTCTTTCAGATAACAAATTTCTATATTTTTTTGCCCATCTTTTTCAATTTCTAGATTACAGTTATACTTTGGTTTGGCGCAGCATAGCCATATATATCTTACATCATTAAACTCTACTATCACTCATTCATACATATTCATATTTAAAGAAAGCTGCTAGCCATTTAATTTCATTTAGTTGTGAATCTTTGAAGTCCTTGAAGTCAAAAATACCATTCATGGTTGACCTGTCATCATCTCACAAAAATAGTTGAGATCCAAATTTAACAAATGTGACGCCTAATTTCAAACATCTGTTCGAAGAATTTTGTTAAATGTTACACTTTTTCGCTTTATTTTTATTATTAAAATTTAGAAGTAAAAGTTTTCTTTCTCTATAAAATTGGTTCTCAATAAGCTTATCCACACAATTAGTTCTATAATATTAATATTTAAAAGGTTAAGAGTACAGTTTAGAAACAATTAAAATAACAACACAACAGACAAAGAGATCACGAAATATAAATTTTGTGCCACATACTATCACAATACAGGCTGATTGGCTAAATATTTCCAACGACACCAGGGAGCAGCGCTCTATCATTCTTTTTTAACATTTGTCACATCTGTTAATTGTATTTTTTTTTTTTTTTTTTTTTTGTTTAAGTCATACTTTTTACGTGGCACTTATGAATTGTACATGATATGTAACAATATTAACTGAAATTAAACTTGTGTATTTAATGTTATGTAACTTTGTGTTGATTCTCAGCATGTATGAAAAACTGAGATGTGGTTATTATTTATTTCATAAGTCCTCCTCCCTCTGGTATAAAGCCTCATGTACACACAAGAGTAGATAGCTTCAGTAGCAATTACGTTTTGGGTGTGATTTTTTTTTATTAAGTTCACATTATGTTTAAAATAAAAAAAAAAACATAAATATGGTAAATTATTCAAACGAACTAATATTTACGGAAGTTCTTGAATAAGAACTTCATTTACATTTAAATTACCTAATATTATTACGAAAAAATGTATTCGTTAGATAATTGTAGAATTTTTTTAAAAAAAATTTCGTTGTGTTCTTTCATCACGAAAATTACCGTTTCAACATTGTGAGAATAAAATGCTTTGCAGAAATTCTAATGGGGAGAAAAAGGTGATGCATCAAAAATCATTTAATATAAGAATGACACAATGAAAGCGGAAATTCAAAAGTTTTTTAAAAAAAAGTGTGTTCCAGTCTTAGTTATGACTCCAGCATTTTTAGGGGGGGGGGGATTGCATATGAGAAATCTGTACGGAGTTAGGTTCTCCAATTTTTTGCGTTTAAATTGTAAACTAGAACAATGAAAGGATGGAGGAAAAAAGGGCAGAAACGTTAATCATATTTAATTTCTATTTTAAATTAAGACTTTAATAAAATTATTCGTTCTATTCTGCTGTAAATAATTTTTAAAAAATAAAATTGTAAAATAAATTGCATTATTAAATAAGTCGGAAGTGAAAATTAAAGAACAAATAATTCTGCTATGAATTTCTGCAAGAAAAAAAAAACGTTTACAATTACAGTGAGTCATTTCTTAGTGAAAACCATGCTGGAAATAAGTAAACAAAAAAAAATTGTTTCACGCAATACGTTGCGAAGGGACAGTTTCACTACAAAAGGGTCTCTTTTCTTCGCAACACATCAAATAAAGTTTTTAATTTACTTTATTACATTTCGTGATCTTTTACAAAATCCTATTGTTGGCTAATATTGACAAATCAATATTAAAATCATTTGACCTCAAAGCATTCCAAGAGTGGAAGCCAATTTTTTTAAAAAAGTAGCTCGAAAATCTTGAGACAAAAATGGCTGCCTCACAAATGTCTTAAAATTCTGAATAATTTTATTTGTTTTCAGTCTTTTCTTGATACCTGATTACATATGATTTAAGATAATACATCATTGAAAGTTAAATGTAATGTTTAATTTTTTACGTATATTTCATTTCAATCCAATAAAAAAAACCAGAAGAAATTTATTATCCGATACTTTTGAAAATTAAGCTCATTATTGGTGAAAGCAGGAATCAAACATAAACGCAAAAATGCGATACAATTTTTGAAAAATTGCCTGCTATGACATTTTGTTCTAAATTAAAACAATGGCGCTTTCATATAAATTCGTTACCTACATTTATTTTACACACTTTCTACTTTATTTTCATTTCTATTTCAGTAATATCCTTTTCATTTCATTTATATCTCTCCAAATAACAATTGAACAAACAGAAATGTTTTTAACGGTTATCAAAAATCATTCTTTTTTCGGTGATTCCAATAATCACCCAAAAATGAATTGCTGTTATCTGAAATTTTTTCAATTAAAAAAGCTTTTTGCCATCAAACTGTTGTTTTTATTATTGATGTAATTTTTAATCCTACGTATTTCTTTGTGTCAAAAAAAAAATGTTGATTCATTTGCCTTTGCTATGTGAAGCTTGTAAAAGCTCTCCACGTGCTGCAGGGTAGCTTTTATGAGTATCAAGATTAGTTTAATCAATCTGGCGATAGGAGAATTCGTCCATGACGTCACTGATGACGCAAAACTGCAGCGCAAATTTCTTTTTCTATGTTTTTTAGCACGTAATATGAATAAATACGGCTTCTTGTGATAAGTATTTGCGTCTCATATGTTGACAGAATTAGATAATGATTATGGTGAAGAAAGGATGGCTTAAAAATATTTTAAAAGTTTTATGAAAAATATGAATATTCAACTGATAAAAATGTGTAAAATTTGAAACTTTAAAAATCTATTTTTAGATTTAAGGGTTATTCTGATACTTATATGTATGTTGCCATATTTTAAAAATATATAATTCGATTATTTCATAAAATACCCAGCGGTTTCACGAAATAATGGATGAATTCAATGAAGTTATTAATTAATTCATGATTATACACACATTAATTATTCTATGAAATACATATAATTTAGTTATTTTTTAAAATTTATTAAGGATTGATAGTTATATCGTGTATGGTATTATTTGTCTTGATGGCATTTAGAATTTCTTCTCTAAAATACAAAGTAATCATTAGTAGAAAGAATGACTAAAGTGACGTTTAAAATTATATGGAACGTTTTTTTTTTTTTTTTTTTTTTTTAAATAAGCACATTTTGGGGAGAGGGTATTCAAGATGATTTTTGCATGAACATTTTTTATATCCTTGACCGTAGAATATTAAAATACAATTTGAAGAAATCTGAACGTTTTTGTATTCCAAAACATACTTAGAAAATTACGTTTAGTCAGAAGCTGCCTACATTTTCAGCGAACATTGTTATAAAATAAGAACAAATCATTTTTCGTTATAACGGACTATAATTTGTTATTATATGAAATAACTAGACAAACTAACGAAAGTTTGTTTGAACAAAAATTAATAATTGTGCTCATGGATATATCCAAATTGGTACGCAAATAGGACAAACAAAAAATATATATCTTGGATGAATAACTTGGAAGCGTACGTTTGGTGATAAATTTTACCTTAATAAGGCATTATTATTTTAAAAAGAACTTTAAAATGTGTACTACTTTGTAAGAAAATATTTTTATTACGTTTATTAATGTAAAATTCAACGGATTTATGAGCGAATAAATCAGCTACACCAGATTTATCGGTACAAATACGTTCCAACCTTACAAAAGAGATATCATGACCGTAGATGAGATTACGATTATTAATATAGACAATATATGAAATGATTACGCACACACAAATAGATATTTATAATTAAAAAATGTTTAAATGGTAGCTGAATTTTTTTATATTTGCATAGGAATGAAAATACTATTGAAAAAATACTATTAAATGATGAATACACTATTGAAAAAACATAATTTTTTTTGTTCCTTTTTGGCCCCGGTCAAGTTTGAAATTCATCTGTATTCATCTACATTCATCGACATTTCCTGGTTCATGTATACGATTGTATGCTCTAGAACCCCAGATTTCTGTTCTGTGATATACCAAACAAATATCATGTAATATTTTTTAAGTTTACCATTCTTAAATACAATGCCCTGAAAGAGGTATATTCTACATTGACACTTTGCCCTAACAATTATGCCAGATCTTAAAGCCTCCAATAGAGAGTCAGTCTACCATAAATAATAAAACTCGGTCAAGTGTTGCTATCCGGCAGAGGAGGAAAATCCGGCCACGAAGATTTACTTCCATTTACCCCCAGCGACGCCTGGGTGTGCCAAATAACACAACATCCCCTTCTTGTTGGGGGCAGGTCCTCGATCTAAACGTGTCACGAGAGGCGAAAGTTAAGGTCCTATGTTCTTGGGTCCAACCTTACCATCGCGTGATGCTATAGGTTGGTCACGATTTTGTATCATTCATCAGAGAGGAAAAGAACTTATCACTCTCGATCCATTTTTAAAAGTTTTTCTTTTTTTCCTTGTAAAGAAAGATGGGAGATCACTTTGTGTGTGTGTGTGTGTGGCGATGTTTGCCAATCGATTCGAAAAGATGGCTCGTTGAGGATCGTATATCATTCAGTAAAATAGAAACTTGCCATCCAAGAACTGTTTTAAGGCTGTCCAAATGAGGAAAAATTAGAAAAAAAGTTGTCATTTTTTTTTTCCTTCAGTGGTTACAGAGCTAGTGAACCTATGAATTTGGTGGGGGGTGGAGGTAATCGTGGCTGCATTTTTCGTTTTGTAATAGATGGAACTTTGAG
>BMAW01085806.1:0-18861 GCA_019974015.1 Nephila pilipes
ATATATATATATATATAACAGTTATACATCTTTACAAAGAGTTATATGATTCATTAGGAAAATTCAAAGAGTGTTTGATTGTTGGCTGGTTTGTTGAACCAGAAACAAGTTTAATCAATCCAAGTCTCATCAAATCTTATTGAACTGCGGTAAACTGTTGTGAAGATGTTACTGATATGCTGAACTGTTGCTGTAACAGTTTCAGTAGTACTAGTTATAATCTGGTAATAGGTTCCAATATCATATTACTTTCTGCAGCAGTATGCCTAAGGTGGGTCAACCGTGCTACGGAGACTAGATGAGCCTCATATCGTATTCTAATCAAAATCGCAAACTATATCTTACACGTAAATAAAAAAACCCTTAGAGATCAACATTTGGCGCAAATTTTTATTTATTGTTTTCCTTTCAAGTAAGGCACATCAAATATCTGCTCAAAATCTAACTGAAAATAACTTTGAGTAGAATAGCGAATACCCGAAACTTCAACAGTGGCAACAAAACACAAAGTTTATTCATGTAACATATTTAAAAAAAATTAGGATTAAGATAAAATGTTTACAAAAAGTTCTATGAGAAATTGTTGAAGAAACAAATTTAGCCACCGAAGGTGCGCAATTTTATATTTATTATTAAATTACTCAATTGAATACAAGTATTAAAGTAAATGATGGATTATCGAGAAATGGACAAAAGTAAACTTTTCCGAAGTTATAATTAAAAGAAAAGGTAAATTATTTAATTGAATATATTTAAGCTAAATGTAATTAAAATTAAAGCAAACTGTAAATTTTTAAATTGAATATTATATAAGCTACATGTAATTTTTTTGTTAATATATTATTTAGATTTTACTATTTCGATTCGAGTTTGTGTATTTTTTCTTGTTTCATGTTTTTTATTTATTAGTTGCTTTTATTTCGGGAACTTTATTCTATGTTTGCACGAATTCTTGAAATCTTGGGAGCGCTCCTGAATTTCGAATTATATTGCATTTTCCTATAACGTCCTGAAATCATATTCTGTGATTCTATTACGCTGTGTAATGACTCTTACACCCTCATTAAGAGGAAGAATAATTTATATCTATGTTATTTCTTAAATTATATTTTTGCAATATATTTTCTTACATATACTTAATACAATATTTGTAATAAATGTACTTTATTTACTTATAACTTAAATTTTTATTTTGATATTTAGGATCAAATACAAAAATAAATAGTTGATTATGTGCTTTCGAATAATTTTTTTTATAAATTTCTCTTATAATTAAAAAAAAAATTATTGTTACCTTTTGAAAGTTTTCATTATTGTGATAAATATAAACCAATTATTGTTTCACATTTAACTGAATAATGCTCTGAATGGAATTTCAAATCATATTTCAATGTTTTTAACTTTTCTTTGGCAGATGTGGATATTAACAGAAATATTTTGCAACGCTTTAACCTGCAAAGATTCAATATAGTTATTTTATACAAATAAGAACTGTTTATTACACATTGAAAGTTATTTTTTAAAATGATACTTTGTTCCAAACAAATTTACTTTCACAATCGTTTGCTTGCTCGTAATGTTTATTATTTTTTACGAGAAGCGAAAGTGATTTTTTTCCCCCTTACAATCTCGCTTCAGAACATGAATTTTTTCTTAGTTGTTGTTTACTAAACGGACAACACTTTTTCACTTCCATTTCAAGTATTTATGAAAATCACTCTTGATTGTCCCCGATATATTTAATTCGAATACAAGATGAATAAAATCATTGATGAATATGGCAAAAAGGGTAAATAACAGAACCAATTGATTCAAAAAATATTATTTTTAGAATGATGCATTTTTTCTTATCTGTGTTAAAATCATTGGTAAAGAAACGGAGTTATTCTTTTGAATGGTAAATAGAAGATAATTTCATATATTATGAACATATGAGGATTTTAACAGTCCCTCTTTTAATGAATAGAGCATAAACACGAAGATAACTACACCAGAAAAAGAGACAAGCGATAGATAAAAAGTCTTTATTTTGTATTTGAAGACAGGTACCAACATTAAGGTGAATTGTTCTTGCTATTGGGTGCTGCCATCTGTTACAAGGAGCGTTAACAAATTTGACACTGATTCATAAATTAGTTTTCATTTGGTAGATATTTGCTGCCAAATCAAAATGTCATTGCGGTTGTTGTTACCATTAAAAAGACCTTTGTTCCTCATAAACATCAGAAACCAAACAACAGTCAAAACAATGTTTGCTTCTAGAGAATCTGCTTCATAAATGGTGAGGATGATATCAATCGCTGGAAAAGTTGTGATGAAGAATTTTTGAGCGAGAAAGGCGTCTTTGTCACGAACATGAGAAATTACACGACTGTGCCTTAGACAACTGCGCCTTATACAGCTGTGCCTTACACAGTGCGGAGAAAACGACTGTGCCTTAGACAGCTATCTAGTGAGTCATGATACTTTCTAAAAATAGAATATTTTTGATGATACGCTCTCGAAAGTCATCTCTCAAATTCTCTAAGGACTTATTGATCGACTCTTGCTATAGAATGAGTTACAATATCTGTGACAAGAGAAAAAGATTTAAATTTCATATTAATAAGATACCTTTCAGAAGTAGCTGTTATATTACTGTTTTTTAGAAATTTTTATATTAATTATATTATAAGAAATATTAATATAATTTGTCGTAATGAATTAAAATTATTAAGTATAACAAGTTTATCTCTGCGTGCAGTGGCAAATTACCCTATAACAATTAGTAATAATTTAAAAACAATTAAGGCATATTAAAAATAATACATATACATTTTTAATCTGTATTGTATATATGCGTACATGTACGCGTATAATAACACATATGATGTTAATTTTACTTATATTTTGTAATAGTTTTCTTCTTTAACATTTGTTTAATTTTTCGGTTTTATTAAAAAATTGTATACTAATTTTGTCCTCCAGAGGAAGATACAAATTGATATATCAATTTCATTTATGAAATTCAATAGTCATTGATTTTCTAATTAAGTCATGGATTTTCTAATTTATTGCAAACATTATTGAATTTAAAAAGGTTAATTAATATATATTTTTCAAAAATCTAAATATTTTTTGGGAAAGCATTTTTTCGTGTGTTCTTTAGTTTTTATTTATTTTTTTCAATCAGTCAAATATTCGATGGTAATGCAAGGTTATTTCGCGCTGTATTAGAAAGAGATAAGTACAACTATTTTCTTGGATGTAAGAGTTATAACATCCTAATTAAAAGTATAATATATATATATATATATATTAGGCATAGATTGTTTTATGTTTATGCTTATTTTCTGTAGTTGTAATGCATTTGTTTACTTTTCTTCTTCTAATTTGAAATTGTATTCATTTCTGAGATTTGATTATTCTTCATTTATATTTTTTTAAATGTAGTTGCTTAAGTTGAGATGGTTAGATCCGTAAAGCTGGTATAAACACATTTTTCTCATTCCAAAATGTGGAACAATATTTAAATTACATTGCGTTTGTTTTCATAAAAAATTCTTTTTTTCCGTTAGTATTTGCTATATTTTGGGTTTATTTGATTAACTAGGATGCAATATTTAATTAATGAATTTCATTTGTTTTGATTTAAAACAATTATGTTTATTTTTTTTTGTGTGTAAATGTAAATTTGTACTGTAAAATTAAAACTTTTACTGCTTTTGTTTTGTTTGGTTTTATTAACGTCGCACTAGAATCAACACGAGGGCTATTGGCAGAATGCCCAAGGGCTCTCCCGAAGAGTTTAGAGACCCAAATCATCCTCTCGAGAGACAATAACCTCCACATTTACCATTTATAAGTAAAAAAAATTACAACTTTTTACAACATTAGGGTAATAAAAATAGTACATACTGGAGCAAAGAACAAAAGAATAAAACATATTCCTTAAAATCAAAAGGAAGCAATGAATCCATTTTTTTATAGAGACTTCAACTTTTAACGACGTTTATTTCTAATATTATAGCTCTAATACTCCCTATTTATCGCTTCACTTTTCTCTTCTTTCCTTCTTTTTCTTGGAAAATATATCAATCTGCAACCCATGGAGTCACGATTCCCTAGTAATACCAGATGCTGATATAATAATAAAATAATTCACATTGGTAAATAGGCTACAACTTTTGTTTCAAATAGTACACACAAAAAGAAAAGTTGAAAAATTCAGAAATGAAGCGCTAGACAAAAATTCATATAAATATACAAGATATACTATTAAAAGTACACAATATGGAAAATTGAGGATTAAGAAATATAATCAAATGTTGAAACAAGTATGAAATTTATTAGGTAATTTTACTAGATGTGAGAAAACAAGATTTTAGCATGCAGTGCAAATTAGGACTTCAGCTAAATAGATTTCGCTTCAATAACAAGACATTTTAAATGAAACCATTTCGTTAAAGGGAAAGAGAAAATGTGGTGGTCAGCATATCTTACAGGTCAGCATATCTTAGGTCATATCTTACAGAGCCACAGGAACACAAATTTGTATTTTTTAAATCGAAACGATTTAAATAACAAACGAAAGGACCATGGCCACTTAGGAAGCGAGTTATAAAACCTGAATTGGAATAAAAATTCATATTTGGTCATGGAATATAGGACTGAACCTAAAAATTGGTATTACAAGTTGACCACCAGGGCACCCAGTCAGAAATAAGCTATTTTTTTTTTCTAAATCTTAACTATAAGAGCGCTATTAACTATAAGAGCACAAGGGGTATTCATTCCCTCATCATCGGTGACAGCGAGTTTTGCAAATTGATCAACAGTTTCATTGTAATAATCTCCAACGTAGGCCTGAATACAGTATAAGTTATAGAAATCAGAATAAGTTGTTAATTTTCCTTTAATTATAATAATAAAGGGCAATTTATATCTGGTATTCTGCAGTAGCAAAATTGTGTTAAACTATTGGAATAATTAGAAAATTGGGAAATATGAGAAACAGCCCACAAAACGGCAAACCCAATTACCGAAGGCTTCGCTTAGAAAATTGTATTATAAGAATTCATTTTAAACATGTACACCCTGTTTAGAACACCCAGGTGGAAAACGCACACAGCTAATCCAGTTTCGAACCACATCTTTGATCGGACGATGTAAATCCCTCATTCGGAGAGCGACGAAAATTTGTTAAGGAAAATAATTTGTTTTTAAGGAGGAACAGAATTAGCAGCAAGAAATATAAACACTTATCTTATCTTTAGGTCATTTTTTAATCTAGTGAGTAGTAAATGAACATATTTAGCAGGTGTGATATAACATGAATTTCGGAAAAAAAACATTTGTGGTCTCATTTACCCGGCTTGTATGAATTAATTAAAAATGTAAGTTTTGAAAAGAAAAATTCAAATGTCGAATATATCTTATCCATTCAATTAATATTGCTCCGAAAAATGCAGCATATAATTTATTTCTGAATAACATTTTCTACATGGAAGGTAAGGGAATGCTATTTGCTATATATATTTAGTAAAGACAGCTGTTACGAATGTTTCATTAGTGAAAATTGGAAAACATTTGTAAGATAATAAGTCTAATGAGCAAGTAAGAAAAGTGTTTTGTTGGAATGAAAACGTGTAAATGAAATTATTTATCATCCACACATTGCGATCTGAAATATTCTATCTCATGCCTGAGGCACGTCACTGAGCGAAAGATTTTTTTCAGAATCACAGATTCCAAAATTTCTACATCTTGCCTCCTATATTTTGAATGAGAAACAAGGCAACTAAGACACCACGTAAAAAGCCAAACCAGTGACATAGTGGTGTGAGGAAGCAATCGGAACCGAAGACAGAATAATTTTATGACTACGCGAACTGAAATCAGTCATTAAGGGAAGAGGGACGGTTTGGCTTATATGTTTGAGCATTCAATCTGAAAATAGGATTTTACAGAAAGATAGCCTAACTTATTCCAACGAAGTAGCATCTGCAAAAAACTGAAACTGCAATGAATGAGAATTAAGCAAGTATATATGAACCTCAATTAAGGGGCTAGGATGACAATTGTGAGCTGGCAATTTACTCTCCGTACTTCCACACCACGCCAGAGTGTTGACTTGAATCCGCTACAAATGTAAAGAACATCAACATCACTAAACCGTGGTTTTTAATGGAACTTGAACCAAACTGAATACTTGGCTACAAGAACCGGTAATTATACAAGAATAGAATATAATTAATAAGGGAAAATTATTTTCAAAAATTTCTTATTTTGTTTTTTCAACATATAAAACAAATTATGTATAAATTTTAACGTAGACTTAGTACTTTGTAGTTGCATAAGCCATTCTTCATGTTTCTTTATTTTGAAAAGACTGTTGAATAACTGAATCGACAGAATGGTTATTTCGGATCCGAATCTAGGTTGTGTAATGGTGGGCGCATTTGTGGCATCATTACTTGGGACATGTGCCATCAAAACTCGATGAATGTTCCAACAAAAAAAAATAGTTAAGAAATATCAAAATGGTTGTATTCGTGTTATAGAAGAAATACAATCACTATGAATGTGGACAGGTTACTAAGTTTTCACCTCAATCCACGTTTATAATTCAAAATTCAACTAATCTCAATTTTAACAAAATTGGATCTGAATCAAGAATAATACTTATAAACTGAATCTGAGTCACAAATCAACTTTCGGATAATCACGTAATTTTCCTGCACCAATATCTTGCGCATACTCTCTTATAATATTAGTCTTCTATCTCCGCTCAGTACTTTATAATGTCCATTCTTACAATCAAATCATTTCCTATTCATTACATATTTACATTAGTTATCGACTGGTTAACATAAGACACAGATTAAACAAAAAGCAAGGTTCTTTAATCACATGACATCATAAAGTAGCAAAACAGTTAGTTCAAGAGGAATAAGCGCGAGAATTTCTTACGATACATAAATATCAAAATAATTAGTACTATTTTTTCCACCACTTTTCATACAAAATCCAAGAAAAGTAAAAAAGATCACTAGGGTGTCTCGATGACGAGATGCTTGTACATGCCTTTAGAAGGGACGTCTTTGAGGCGATACAGAAAAACAAAATAAAATAAGTGTTGCAGTCGTTAGAAGTCATGCAGTGATCATATTTTTATTTCTTATTATTAATTTTATTTTTCTGTAATCATGAGCTTATAACATCAATGATTTGGCTCAGAGATGGTTACATTTTTACGAATGGGGAAAGCATTTTCACAGAATTTTGAACAGTTTTCCCTCTGAAAATTGTATAAAATTTTTATAGATTTTGAGAAGATTATATTGAAATCCATAAATATTAAATGATCTATATAATCTTTTGATAATATATTTGCTTATTAAGAATTTAAAAATATAATATATACTTATAATTACATTTATGAAAAATGTAACACTTATTACATATATATAATGTATATTTATGATGATTACTTACTCAAAAGTTTAAAGGACGAAAGATGGAAATATTTTTTCAATTTTTTTCTATCAATATTTATTCATTTGTTTTTCATTCTTTTTTTATATGCCAATATTCTTTTAGAGACAATTGCAGTTGATTGAATATTATTTTTTTTTCTATTTTGTGTCTTTCATACGAAAAAAATGAATAATATTATGGAGGAGTTAGAAATTTCATCTCATGATTTCTACAACACGGTACAATATAAAATGATATATAAACGCAAAGTATTGTACCCAATGTAAATTATCTGGAATTCAGTTAAGGTAACTGTATTTTATTAGCAATTATTCCAGATTGCGCATTTCACTTTGAAAAATGATAATATTCAATATTTTGAATTATGAAATAATTTTTATTGGAATAATCAAATTAATTCAGTGCATCATAGTGACTAAATTAAAATATCACATTTCATGCTTTTACAAAATATTAATTTGCATTTTCTCTCTCACTTGTATTTTTTAAAGGGTAGAAAAAGGAAAATTTGAATAACTTTGAAAATATTTTGGAGAAGTTCATTATTAATTTAATTGAGATTCTCTGTTCTCTTTTTTCATTTCTCTGAAGCAGAACTTATTTTAAGAACATCTTTTCAAAAACACAAATTTTACCATTACAAATACGAAAAATATTCCCAAACCCGAGAGCTAATTTGTAGTTAGTTCGTAAGCTTCGTGCGATTTTGTGAATCATAAGACTTTCTCCATTACTTACAATTTGTTACAATTTATAAGTTACTATAATTTCATTCAGCGACATCATGTCGGAAAGTAACCAACTGTAAATGTTCACCAAGAATAATCATTCTTTGCCAAAAGTATGTTTTCTGAAGTATTTTTATTGCAAAATCTGTTGCAGGCAGTCCGACGTACGTCATATAGTAATAAAAATAAATTAGAAATTTTAAATAAAATCATTATTTACGGCATAAAACTATATCGTGCTTTTGCTATTCGATTGAGAGGAACGTATATTTCTACCTTATTTAATGCTGCTTCAATCGATACATTTTTTACTGTTGAAAATGAGTTCGATTATTTCGTCTCCTATACTTTAACATAGAAAATTGAATATCCATTTTACGTAAAAGCATAAATTTGCATTTTTTTTTTAAAAAAATCATAATTCTAAGAATGATATTTTATAAGTAATTATATATTTTATATCCACAGGAATTTATATTATCATTGAAGTATTTCTTCTACCTGTAAATACGTTCTAGCTTTGAGCCTTATTCTTTAACATTAGCCGAAGACAGCCTTAAATAATCAGTGATTTCACAAAGATATCTGTTTCTTTCTGAAGAGGAAGCACAAGACTTATAAGTAATATTGCATTAAATCAGAATAAAATTATGATTGAAATTTTGTGTCAAATAACATTAAGCAATTAAGCCTAGAGAATCCTAAAGTTCTAATACCATCCGTACTCCCCATTAAATTATCTTGATCATCGTTCGATTATCTATATTCTGGCACTAATTGCCATTATGTAGACAAAATGCGACATAAGTAAACAATCCATTCATCACAAATTGTATTTAACTATATTTTACGGAACAAAATTCGAAAGTATTTTCTTAGGAGTATAGCCAACATTTATTCTATTAACAAGTATTTCTATTAAAATTTATCTGAAACAAAAATTAAGGAAATTGGTACTGATGAATTTAATAGACAGTCGATGAGAAATGTTAATTTTTATAAGAAAAAAAGAAGGGACATGTTTCAGAAATGTTTTTCAAAAGATTTTGGGTTATAATATGGCCCCGAACTATAGAGACATAATAAAACTATTTTGTTATTTCGTTAAAAAAATTCAGTTGTAAAATTTAAGAATTAACGGCATGAACGGATTCTTTTATCTAAACCTTGGGTTGCTGTGAGAGAAAAACTTCACCCAGTTGTCAAATGAATGAAAAACACGAACTGAGTAATTTAGAGGGCCTCCTGTTTATCAACTGCTTCAACTCTGTAAAAAGTGACATGACGAGAGAGAAAATCTTGACTGCGCAAGCACATGATAAGACAAAAAGAGTAAAGGTGGATTTTTTAACGTTTACGTTGAATTCCACTGGCGCCTAGAACGCGGGAAGCTCTTCTTAGTATCTGTTAAGCTTCTTTGATGGAATTTGAAAATTTTCTTTCTTTGGGATGAGTTCTTGATTAAGAATATAATTGGTCAATTTTGAAGGGATGGAGAGATGTTGCATTCTGATTGGTTGAGGGTCTTCAGGATGAAAAGTGAACTTCGAAGGTAGATTTAAGCTGGTTGAGAGTGTTGAGAGAGTGATTTGATTGTTTGTTAAAGGTGATTCTCTAATACTGCGATTGGCTGCCCAAGATGGAGAGAAAGTATGTATATCTTGGGGTAGAAGAAATCCCCTCCCTGGTAAAAGTATGAAGGGAATCATCAGAGAAATATTAATGGAAATAGATATTGAAATGAGTGAAAAAAAGGGAAAAGATAATTATAATTAAGGTTTGTTATGTGAATCTGAGAAAATTTTCCCGGGTCTTTTAATTGAGGTAGTAATGTCGTAATTTTCTAGGATTTTTCTAATGATATTATCAATGTTTTCGAGAGAGTCGAAAAAAATTTTCATGATAGGTTTTGAATATGTTTTTTAAAAGTAGAAATTCGCAAGGCTTTGAGGATTTCAGAGTTTTTCATATTTGAGTAGCTTTTGAAATCATTCTATTTATTCAGCTTTGAGAGTTTTCAAGATTTTGTAGATGGGATTTTGCTTAATATGCCCATACCGGACAAGCGTAGCTTATCAGGGGGCGCATAATGACTGTGTAGATGAGAAGTTTGTTATTGAAATTCATTTTTGACTTTCGGTTTATTAGTAGGAAAACTTTGTATGATATGCGACGGGATTTTTCTCTTGTATTAAGATTTTTCCATGTCAGGTGTTTGTTAAAAGAGAGACCTAGATATTTAGCAGAATTTGACCATGGGATTGCAGTGTTATAAAAAAGCGGTGAGGGATAATTGTCTTTTTTCTTGGTGAAGAGAATAGCATTAGATTTTTTGACATTGATTTTAATTTTGCTTTTATTGTAATATTGTTCAAGAATGTGGAGATGTTTATGAAGTGCATAAGTGACCGTTTTAGGATTTCTCAATTTTGCAACGATGACTCTATCGTCAGCATACATATTTCAGTTAGTCGTAATAATGAGTCGTTAGCGATATTATTATTTAGATAATAATTAAATATATAAAGGCCCAATTAAACTGCCCTGAGCTACACCAGCTTGAATACATCTGGGAGTAGAGAGTGTGTCTTGAACTCTAACTTGGAAAAATCTGTTATTACAATGTAACTGGAGCAGTAGGATGAGCGAGGGGGGGGGGGAAGTGGTTGAGGTTAAGCTTGTAGGTAAGTCCTTCAAGCCAAACAATATCGAAGGCCTTAGAGATGTCAAGAAAAACTACTGCAGTGGAGTGTTTGTGTTGAAAACCAGACATTATTGTTTCCGCTAATTTTAGGAGAGGGATTAAAGTAGAGAGATTATTGGTAAAGCCATATTGATTTTGATTAATGAGGTTATTGTTTTCCATGAAGTTATTTAATCTTTTAAGGACGATCGACTCAGTTAATTTGCCAAAAGTTAAAAAAAGGGAGATTGGCCCGTAACTCTCGGGTAAATGTGCATTTTTTTTTTTTTTTTTTTTTTTGCTTTCATGTTTGGGAAAAACATGATTGTAGTTTTCCTTGTTTGTGGAAAATGTTTAAGGGGTAAGATTTTATTAATAATTATTGTGAGTATAAAAATAATTTTGATTGGGAAAGTTTTGAACATTTTATTTGTGATGTTATCATTTCCAGGAGCTTTTTTGTTTTTGAGTTTTTCGATGTATTCTAAAATGTCTTGGGGAGTGGCGGGCTCAATATTGCCATGAGGAGAGGAGGTGGAGAAGACATCTTGAATTGACTGTGTAACAGTTTTTTCAAAGTTTTTGTCAGTGCTAGGGTTATTTTGGAAATTATTTTCTAGTAGATCAACTAAAATTTTTGCTTTTTGTTCGTCTGTGATTGCAGTGCCATGTTGATTATTAAGGAGGGGGATAACTCATTTTAATTTTTAAAAAAATTTGTTGTGTTCCAAAGAGAGTTGTCCTGGGTATTTTGGGCTGAAAATTTTTGATTCCATGAGTTTTGAGTAAATTTATAGATTTCTTGTTTTATTAAACTTTGTGTTCTATAAAGTTCAGATATCAAAATATCAAAATATCTTGAATCAAAAAAAAAAAAAAAAATTGCGTTATTTTAAGAAATAAAATGCTTTTTTCTTTATATGTATTTGTTTGAATTTTATTAAGTTTTTGAAACTGAGCGTATCTCTGCCTCACCATATTGTGTTAAATTTAATCTCACACACATTGCTCATTGGGAGATATTGCCTCTTTCAATGTTCAAGAGCAGAGCGACCGACGACAACTGGAAACATGTACAATTGAAAAGAAACACTGAACTCATTTCATTTATATTTATTTTCTCATTTAGGAAAGGATTTCCGTCTTCTTAAAGGTGAAATATGTATCCCAAACTGAAAGAAAAGGAAATTTATGTTTAAACATTTAATAAAAAAATCATTCAATGGTTAAACTTTTTATTAAGTATGAATGATTGACACATTAAATAGTAAGAAATTTTATGCATCTAATTATGGTTAATTTAAGAGAATCAAGGGTACCTAGATATTGACAAAAAACAAACATTTAAAACATGGAGTTATTTGAATACATCAGCTGTTTACTTTATTTTTTAACGATTAAGAGGTTTTAAAGAGTAGTAATTTTTCATTTTGATTATGGATATAACAAAATTATTGCATAGAATCTATGATTTCATTTACTAAGTAATTACTCATTTCGTTTAAATCTCAACTAAAAAATAGGCTTTTTTTTTAAAAAAAAATAAATAAATCTAAAGCAAAAGGAAATGATGAGTACCAGGAAAGTGGAAAATTTAAATTTCTCTACAAACTTACAGTACTTATTAAACAAATGCAATGTCAAACTTTCCATGGCAGTAATATTTCCAAGATATGAAATCTCAGTTTTTCAAATCAGTCAAATATTGATGAAATTTTCAAATCTTAACCAATTGAAATAAAAATACAAACTTTAATTCCTAAATACCTAAGGAGAAAAAACACTATTCAAACTTAACATTAGGAAATAAGTTCATATTCTCATCTATAGTTTTAGTACTACTTTGTTTGTGGATAGAAGTCTGATTAGTAAGACTTCGGTTTTGTTCAAGATTCTAAGAATCCACATTTTACCTTGAGTACTTGAATTTTATTTGATAATATTTCACAGGATTTTCATAAATTTAAAAAAAAATATTTTCATGTGATGTTCCTTTGTGTTTTGAAAATCAAGTAATTAGCTAATATGGATATTCAATAGATAAGTATGGATCTCTAGTCTTGTTTCGATTTATTGAATCAAAAGTCAATTTTATTGGTAATGAAACGGTTTCTACATAACGCATGAAATTAACCTGGGATGTCTCCTACTTTCAAAACAAGTATTTCTACATTTAATATCAGTGTTAAGAGAGTCAGTATAGGGAAATAAAATGATAATAATGTTTTACTAAGAGATAAGTAATACTCTCTATATGAATTAACGAAAATTCCAGCAAATTATTCGAAAATATTTACTGAATTTTTTTAGAAATCAGTGACTAATATTAAGAGTTTTACTACGTAATAAAATGCAATACACTCGAAATAAGAAAAGAACATGAAGCTTACTTAAAAATTAGCTTACTTCAAAAAATGTTAGACTTTCTGAATATATTGCTACGCAACTACTTTGTTCATGCCATTTTTTACTTAAGATATTCAAGTTAATGCTTGTCTCAATGGATAAGATTAGACAATGTTTATGAATCAAGAGTCCAGTAATCCATGGCTAATATTTCTGATAAATGAGGTATAAAATGGAAAAGGTTATTGGATAGTTATATTGATAATTTGCATCAATAGAACTGCCATATACATAAGAGTGGTGATGGTGTAAATTTTGAATTCTCTAGCCTTAACTTAATTAAAAAGAGCACTCTTCAACAGCATATAATTTATCTGCGCATGTGCCGAAAAACATGTCATTCCTCCCACGCATTTTATTCTCTGTGTAAGTGTCAATATAGTATTAGAGTATCTTGCCGGTATCTTATTCTGTACTGTGCCTATTAAAACTGTTAGGAAGACAAATCCATATCATCCTTGACTCGCTAATTAAATTTCAGGAACGAATCTGGCTACAGAAAGCATAGTTAGGAGAATTTTTATTCCCAACCTTTTATGTTAAGTAATTTAACAGGAGGGTTGCGTAATCCGAATAAATACCACATTCATAAAGTTTTATTTTTCCAAGATCTGTCTGATTCTTCACGTTTTGTTTTGTTAACCAAAAGTTCATTTCTCTTACTTATTCTTCATATATTACGAACTAAGTGCAAAGAAAAACGAAAAATCAAGTAACTTCAATTTATCCTTTTTCATATTTATGTTTCAAATAAGATTAGAATATCATGCATTGTATGAAGCTGTTAATATGATTAGGGCTATGAGAAATGTCACGTTGATTTGAATGGTTCATGAAGATGGCTTTTCGACATCCTTTCGTGGAAAATTGTTTAATTTTTGATTAGATATTTCGAATCTTCTTCTACATTCATCAGGGGAAAATTTGATTCTTGCATGTAGAAAAATTAAATTCTCATAAAATTTTGTTTGTTATGACGTTTTGGTTGATTTTGGGTTATGCCTTAAGTATTTTTCGAGGAGACAGTTATTGGCTTATCTTAGTGTTTCAAAATGTTTACTTATAACTTCATGTAGGAAAAGTTGTTGAAACACGATTTAAGGGTCTATTCTAAAAAATAAAACAATTTTAATTTTAGTAGATTATATCCACAAGAGTAATGAACAGAATTTTGTGAAATAAGTTATGATTAAAAAAAAGTACAATATACAAAATTATGTTTATATACAAAAAAAATTGCTATAAAACAGTTGCAGTACACACTCATGACTATGTGTACGGCTCAAAAGCAGTGGAAATTCTAAAGGACTAATTAGAACACGGATCTAAGAAAATAGATTACTATACAGAGAATAATTGTCAGTTATGATTATACAGTTTTCTCTAAATGAATCCATCATGAGAATTAGATAGCTTAAGAGTCCCTGACATAGCAGTGAAATTGATCCTTATTCGTTAAAGACTTTCTGTGTAGCCGGGGCCGATGCACGTTAAATCTGTGAGAGGAGCAAAAGTCCTCCAGTTGGAGTGGTGTGGAAGTCAGTAGAGGGGGATGCCAGCTCAGGTGTTGTCCTCGTCACTTGACTGAGGTTCAAAATTAAGAGGCCCGTAAATATAGCCCTCATGTTGCTTCTAGTGCGACATTGATAAAAGCTCCGCTAAGCTGAGTTGAAATTACCCTCTCATCTCAAAGAGACTCAATAGGATTTAGGTATGTGTTTCCGAGAGGATGAAACATTCGATTTCTATCCAAACCCCCCCCCCCCATAAATGTTTCGAGCCTTACAACATATCTCCCGGGGAAGATGATCCCCCCATTTCACCTATGATTTGCCTGAAATTCACCGATTAATATTTTTGGCTTACCAGATACCTTATGATATACAATTATAAATGTAAAATATTTAAAACAAGAACAGAGAACGAACAAATTTCGCTTATTCACTTATCGAATAATTTGTAATGTATGCAAAAATATTAAATTGAAGATGAAACTTTTGGTGGCTCCGATGGGAAATATAGACTTAGATAAACCTTAACATATTCACTGCCACCAACTCCCTGGAGAACTTCTTCATATACTTCACTAAAATGAAGCATTAAACTTACGAGTGGCGTCCCAGAGCATCGCACGAAGTTCAGCCATTCTGACTAACCAGCGCGTCGGTGGTACTAAATGCGTTCAATTATTTACATTTCATTTTTTTTTGTAAGAGAATTAAAACTTAATGTTATTTTGCTAGAAAACATTTGTACTATATGAGACAAAAAAATGAATCACTTGAAACGACGATTATATCAAAATATTTAACTGAGTTATTAGAATAAGTTTTTTTTTTCCGTTTTTGCGTTCTGTACAAATATTAGGCTATAAATAATATATCTTTTTTTAAATCTCTAACAATAATTTATTTACTTAATTAATCAATACGCCTTCAAAGTATCTTTTTTGGTCAACTTGTTTCTATTTCTAACTTTTTTTCATTTTAGGTTCTAAATATTTTTTTATGTTATAGCTTAATCTTTTTTAAATTCTGCATCATTTTTTTTTTCCTATCTTATTTTGAAACTGATTTGTAATACTGCCCAATAATGAAATTTTGCTGCCTAGAATATACTTCATAAAACCGCAAATGAGCTGAAATACATATTTATGACTTTTCCCCAATATTTAATGTAAAAATATATTTTTATAATTAAATACTTTCTCAACAGTTAAAACATAACGTTAATTTTTGTTACATTTTTCGTTTGATTCTGTATTGATAAATAATGCTAAAAAAAGTTTTTCTTTCATAACTAAAAAAATTGAAGCCCCTTGCATTAAATTCAAAGAGGCGTAAAATTAATGAGTTCACAGTAAGAAAGAAAAATAAGTGTTATGGAAGACACGGGAGGTGAATACAGTAAATATGGAGCGTTTCAATAAATGTATAAGTATTTTCCATGTGAGAAAAGTGTCATTAAATGTTACTTTCGGCGTTTTATCAAAACGTGTTTTTTCGGCGCAAAACATGTCTCACGTTTCAGTTCATCTGAAATTTTAAATGTACGTTTTTCAAAGGCTTATACGGACAGGAGACAATATTTGAGGTTTACGAATGACTAGAATTTGCTTACATTGTTATGAAATGGAAATTACAATGACGTTTAAAAACCATTTCACCAATCTGCTCTGCCATTTATGCCCAGTCTTCCATGAGAAAGTATTCACCTGTAATATTCTGTTTAAAAATGTATATATAATTATTTTCGTTTCAGTTCCCATGCTTTTGGAGAAAACTGAACTATTTGCTTATTTTTATATATAAAAGTATTATTTTTTTTATATTTATAGTGCAAATTGAAACATATAAAGGGACCCTGAGTTTAATAATCGATGGAATACTTACGGTGGAGCTGCTCGCAGGTTGCCATTCCAATAAAATTTAAGTATTTTAAGAAATACGAAAATTGCAGCAAACAAAAGAATTCCTTCGAAGATGAAAGCAGTCACGTGAAGCATGCCTGTTAAGAATATAACACATTATAGATATCCCTTTGAACTTATTACAGATCAAAAGCAATCAAAATGAACAACAGATGAAACGATAAGAACGAATAAAGATAATATGGTACACTAATGTTTGTTTCACCGTATGCTTTTCACAGCCAAAAAGAAATTTATTAGATATAGAGTATGATATAAAAGTCATTTTTTTAAATTTCATATGCAGAATTATTGCCAAGCAATTTATATTGGCGATATAGTATTAATTAATACTTTAATTTAATTATTGTTGATATGAGATAACCGCGGTTTGCATCTTCAAGCTCCGTTAAGAAACAATCGGAAAGTTTGCTTCTGTTCATTTCCCAGAAGCTTCATGTCGCAACGACGTTCAGAGGATCAATCAATTGAATTAGATATTGAAGCTGTGGTAAGATTGGATACAAAATAGGTAAGTGAATAACGAGATTCATTAGCAAACTATAAACGACTACACTTGGTTAAGAACTCTCTCAGACTACAAACACATGAGTTTATATGTTATATGAAAAAAATCCCAGAACACTACTCTGTTAACCTAAAGAATATTTTAGAAAGTGCTGGAAATTATTAAATGTAACAGAGAGAGCTTACACGAAACATCAGCGTGAATTTTTAAAATTGTCAGCACTGGTTTTGAGCCCGAAAAATTTGTTTTGTATACGAGCACTTTACCATAGCACCATCGGTGCTTGTGCGCTTTTTGCGGTTGCTCTCCCCTCCAAAAAAAAAGCTTGCGGTTTTTGAAGTCAATTCCAAAGTAAGACTCTCGTCCGTGAGCGTGTCATGGGTCCTGAATTACACTTGACTTTATTACGAATTTCTTTCGCGATTGGAACATTTCGTCTAGAATTAAGCTCGTCAGAAGAAAAAGAATCATTTAAAAACTAGACCTGAAATTCGAAATCATAGTGGGGCTTCATTTAAAAAACATGTACCACATCTATTGTCATTCGGAGTTGTGAACTGGAATGAATGTCAACTTGATAGGTTACATCAGATAGTCGTCGTTAGTGCTTGATAAGGACCAAATCATCTTCTAAGTAGCTTTTCCGACAGACCTACTTTTCGTAGAAGTGTGAAAATCCGTACTAAGTCTCCCGGTTCATAAAAGGCTATCGGATGCTCATATCACCTTCGACCTTTTTCTTATGCTTCCAAGGCTCGTAATCTCGCAAGTTGTCCAGATTCCTCGGCTCTTGAAAGTCAATTAGTGGTACAGTCTCTTTTATTTCCTTCAGCGTGAATTGGGAACATATTATCGAGTGTCGTCTCGATCTTATACACATGCATCAAATAAAACTGTGGGAACCCGGTTGTTTTGTATGGGAAAGTAACGAAGGACAATATTTCATCCCATTCTTTCTTCTCGGCTTTGAAGCACACGGACAGCATGTCGTTTAATGTTTCGTCAGAGCGCTCTGTAAGCCCATTAGTTTCTAAATGGTTCATTCAGTGGGTATCATTGCAGAGTTGATTAAGCTCCGCTATAGATTCGATTAAAACACTTTTTCTCGGTCGGTAATGATTACTCTTGGAGCTCCATGTTTTAGATGTCCTTAAGGAGAAACTTGGCAACTTCAGGAGTAGGTAACCCCCTTGTGATGGCATACCGGGTTAAGTAATCAGTACAGACAATGATCAATGAACCCTCAGTGGCTTCCTTCGCACTATATGACAGCCCGGCTGAAGTACAACGGCTTTCCTTCGTTGATATTCAGTAACATATCGACTTAAAATGCGAAAGAGTCCCTGCCAGTCGAATCGTTTCCTCACTATATTACACGTTCTGACAAATCCAAAGTGGCCTGCTTTAAATGCGTCCTGAAACTATTTGAGTAAGTGCTTCGGAAAGATCAGTAACCACTTTTTTCTATCTTCAAAGTTCTTTTCGCAAATAACTCCATCAATTAATTCGCAAATTGTTCTTTCTGGCTCTTATTTTTTAGTTGACGAAATAATAGTATCTATATAAGATATATTAATATATAGCTAAAATAGGTAAGAGATATAAAGATGTAGCTAAAATAGGTAAG
>BMAW01085812.1:0-15335 GCA_019974015.1 Nephila pilipes
AAGAATAATACCGTTTTAATAGAAAGTAAAGAATTTAAAAATTAATGCTTTTTCATAAAATATTAAATATTTTTCGCTAAGTTATAAAATAAATTAATCTAAATTATTAAAAGAAATAAGTGATTTAAAACGAAATTTTATTTCGAATTTCACAATTCTTTGTTCTAAAATTAAATTCTAGAAGTTTTTGGATCATTATATATTTTGTAAAAGAATGAAGTAACAATTTCAATCAATGCAATTGGTGTAAATATTCTAATGTAACATAATTACAAAATTATTCTTAAAATAATACATTTGAATAAATACCCACAGAACTAATTATTTTAAAATGTAGATAATGGTGTAATGAAAATATTTGTATTCCATGAAATTAATTATGTTATTTGTGAATTTTACAATAGTAAAATATTTCAATTAATTGTACATTTTTAAAGGAAATATTACTTTTGTAAAAGCTTATAATTAAGCACTTAAAAGTGTTTTTCATTTTCTACTCAAAGGATGAAAAATTTCTTATTTTTTTTCATCTTCAGATTGATTGTAATTCCTTATTGTTTTTTTTCATTGATTTAAATATTTATTTTCATCTATTTCTTACTAATAATAAGATTTTTATTTAGATCAACTTTCTATAAATAAAGCTTTATAAAATTTAACTTATGAGATTATTTCGGAAATGAGAAACTTGCTTCTTAAGACCTGTTTCACTGTACAATCATAAAAAGTGAAACAGTCTTTATAAATATAGTAAATTTCATCTCATCAGAACAAATTTATATCTGTTAATAGTTCATAAGACATTAAATCATATTTCTAATGATCTAATTAATTAACTGATAAAATTATTACCTCATTACGGCATCTATTTGTTTATATAATTTGGTTGATGATCTAAGTAGATATTTTTTCCTAATTCATTCTAAAGCAAACCTTGATTCCAGATATACTCCATAAAGCCTTTTGGTCTTCAAACTAATAACATTATAATGTTACTGGATTAATTAACTTCTAAAAATTTTTTTTTCACGGATGTCATTTGTTTTGCTTTGTAACTACTATAACGTCATTACTTCTTATACACACTAATTCTATGAAATAAATGTGCCAGAAAAATACAACTGTAAAATATTTGAAAGCCGTTAGGAGGAAAAATTTTACAAGATTATAACCAAATAAAAAATAATGTTTTGTACATATTGTTTGCTGATAGCAATTTAGAACATAACTTTTTCTAGTAATCTGGTATGCGCCCTTAACTGCTATTTAAAAATATATTTCGAACAAATGAAGAGATTTAAAAGAAATTTGAAAAACGTTACTTGGGTCATGCTTTACTTAATTGTGGAAATAAAATAAATATTAATAAAATAGTAAATATCGTTTTAAGTGTTAAATTATTATATTAATTAAGGTAGTTTATTAATATATAAGTATCACTTTTTTATTTTTCTCTTGAACTATTATAGTTACATTTATTTATTCTTTATGAAGATGATTGGAAATATTAATGGAAAGTTAATAAAGACCTCCTAGTTATTTGTCAACAGAGAGTACATTGTTTTTCTACTCATGAAGCAAAATTTAAAATCACTCATCATTAAAAACATATAAACCTTAAGAAATAATGTATTAATTTCATTATGATAAAGCTTAGCTCTAAGTAATTAATAATTTTATTTGCAGTTACTCTTTCATGACAGTAAAAAAAAATAACTGACCATTAAAATTGACATTTTCTGAGGTAAAGATCAGAAAGGTACTTTTTAAAAAAATAATACAGTTGTTTCCTAATCTTATTATACAATTGTAGTTGAATAATATATTTAAATCTGAAAGTTACTCTTTGATGTTTAAAGATTAAAAAAGAGATTTCTACGTAAGTAGAAGAAAGCGGCAAAAAATAACTTCAATAAACTCACTCTTTAACTAAAGTTTTTTTAAATTTGAAACTGGTGTGATCCTGAAGAAAACCAAGAATAATCCCCTCGTTAACTACTAGAAGTTCAAAAATGTCGACTAAATTAAAAGATAAGCTTCTTAAGCGAATTCAAAGGATTCGAACTGTTCTTTGAATGTATTTTATATTTTATTTCCAAGTTATAGAAATATAATTAGACCACATATTTCATAAAGAAATTTTAGAATCATTTTACAGTGTGTTGGTCATTTAGATAAATTTTAAAGAATTATTATTTAATATACATGTATGTTAATTAGTTACTTTTTTAATAATTATATATTTATACAATTGGACAATAAACACAATGTGAGTATTTGCTTTCCCTTAATTTGTAGTTTTTTGAAATGATTTCTATGAGCAATGAGTCCAATTTCTTTGACTGAAATATAATTTACAAAAGAAGATTGTAACATTTTATATATTAAAAATATAATTTTACGCATGTTAAATATATCAACCATATCTATTATAACTTTAATTTTTGTTTTGTTTTGCATGTTTTTTTTATTTTCTTATTAATTTCGTTAAAAGAAGGTACTTAATTTATAAAAATACTTCATTCAAGTCAAATAAGAAAAATGCAGAATTGTTTTTTTTTTAAAAATATATATTATAATTATTTTTTTGCAATCCGTAAACTTAAAATGCTACTGAAAATCTGTTTTATAGAAACTGATCAATGTACCTCAAACTGCCCGACGACTTTGCTTTGGTGCCTAAACAATGTCTTCTAACCAAAGTTTATAAGCTGACAACTTTGAACCATCTTTAGATATGAGGCGACAACATTTGTCTCTTCAAAATGATTTAAAAATTGATTATCATCAAACTGTTTATCATTCTCATAAAAAAATTATATTTAGATAAAATATTTTGTCTCAAAATACTCTTTCAAATCGACTTTTTGATAGAAGATTGCAAATATTAATTTTCTAAAGCAGCTCCAACATTTTAGTGATGAAAGTAAAGGAGGATTTTTATGCTCAGGAAAACATAGTTTTAATTTTAAAAATTAAAAAAAAAATAAAATAAACATTTCAAACTAAGTACTTTTAATTTAACTTCTAATGACTTTTCTGAGCTATAATCTGTTTTTAAGAATATTTACACTGTTGGTTCTAAGCCATTGAACTATATTGGTGTCACACACGTACACACACAAGCGTGCGCGCGCATATGTATATATGTACACTGCTGGCCACACAAAATGCAGCACCCTGAAGGAAGCATGCAAACTAAGTGAAATTTAAATCATGCTTTTGCGACAATAAGCTATGCAAATCATTAGCATTGCAGCGCTGACGCACATAACGGGCGACCGTAGCGCCACTCGCAAGCGCTATATAAGGGGAGAACAAATTGGCGATTTCAAGTACGGCAATTGCTTTTTCGTGCGTTTTTCTTGCGTAAGCTGTTTATCTATGCCTCGTGGAAGACACCGAGCGTCTTTTGACCAAGATTCTGAATTCGACCGAGGAAGAATAGTAGCCTATAGGGATGGCGGATTATCCTTCAGAGAAATCGGTCAACGTGTTGGACGATACCAAGCAACTGTGTTGCGGATCTGCGTTCGCTGGATGCAGGAGGGACCGTCGGGCCCAATCGCACACACCTAGTTGCACCACTGCACGTGATGACAGGCAGATTGTGAGCATGGCGTAGATGGATAGCGCAGCCACATCACGAACCATAGCACAAAATATTCAGTCTGCTACGTATCATTCGGTAACCGCTCGTACCATTCGACGACGTGTGCTGCAGAGTTGAATGTCCTCAAGGCGTTCATTGCTTCGTTTACCCTTTATTCGAAACCGCAGGAAATAGTAGCGGAGGTAGTTCTGTGAAGTCCTTGTTGTGTGTGGGCGTCCAATGTCCTGTTGAGAAATGGCTCTTGGAAACCCTGCAATGAATGGCAACACAAGTGGCTTAAGAATGTCACGAATGTACTTCTGGGGCTGTCATAATGACGGGGATCAATAATAGGGATGATCGTGTTTTGCATGCGATGGTACCCCATACCATCGCATCAGTTGGGGGAGGCGAGTCGTGTACCACTGTGCAGCGGAATCAGTATTGACACATTCACCACGGGGTCGCCATACACGTACACGATTGTCATCACTGCCCAAATTAAATCTGGATTCGTCGCTAAAGACCTGATTCCATTCTGTTATAGCCCAATCCCTTCAAATGACACCACTACAAACGGAGGCGACCGTCAGTGGGTGTCAATGGCAATACACGTAATGGGCACCGCGATACATCTATCCACAAGCCAGGCGCCTTGTGATGGTACGGTCTGACACAAAGGCCCACAGTAAAGGTGCTGCATGTGTATGAATGGTGGACAATGAGACAGTTAGCGCTATACGTGCGTGTCGTATGATGTGACGATCTTCTCGACTATTGTTTTGTGTCGAGGGCGTCCTGCGTCCAGCCGTTATGTAACAGACCTCTGGACTCAACACCTCCACACAGTAAGGCCTAGGTGACGAGCTACTCACCGAGCTGACCACCCGGTTTCCCTCATTCTGATGATTCTACCCCTCTCGTAGCTGATGACAGCTGCTCACATTGTCTCTAATGGCGGCGTAATGTCATCTCTAGTTTAAAAAGTGTCTCTTCGCAACAAATTAAATATACGCTAACAATCTCTGCTTACTTATTTTATAATCCAAAGAGAAAGAAGTTGAACTCTTTCTGGAGACATCACACAATGCACAGTCACGCAGCATTTTTAATCATTTACATATCTGCTTGATATGTATTTTCATACCAAGTTTCGTAACAATACCACTATTATTTCCTGGTGTGCAAGGTTTTATTGTAATGAGTGTATATATTTAATAGCAGTGCACTTGTCGATTTTCTTCTTCATACTTCAAGTTCTGTTTTTAACGCTGCGATGCACTAAAATACATTAAATTAGTTATTAATGATTACTGGGCTGGTCAGTGGAAGCAGGAAATAAAAAAATAAGTTAAATCTCGTGAGGCTCTTTACTTTTCACCCAATGTTATTCATTTTCATATAGAAGCCGAAATGCTATTTTAATACGGACACTTTGATCCGATTCATAGACAAATCGTTATTGGAGAAAATACTACTATGAGAAAACAATATGTTTGTCCTCTAATTTTGATGATTTCTTGACTAAATACTCTGAGCTTAACGCTGCACGATTTAATTTTTTTAAATATATAATTTTTATTTAATCGAATTGTTTGGGGAATTCTCTCAACCGAATACATTGAAACTTTTACATGATTTTGATCTTACACTCCACAACACATAATTTAATTGCATTGCATTTAATTCCCTATGCAGAATTTGAATTTTTGATTATTTTACCAAGCAAAATGGAAAAGTTTTAATTTTGAGTTTGGCGCAATACATCTCAAGAATATTGTCAATGCCAATCAATTACATATCATCAACAAATATAGTAATATTTTTACGTCTGAAATATTTCAAAAGTATTTGAAAGCCTGTGATGTGAAGAAGCATATTTCATAAAAGCTTTGAATACGATATAAACACTAAATTAATTTGCACTTTTTTTTAAAAAAATGGATTACTCTAATTGGAAATGATAAAGACTTTGCGGAAGTAGTTATAACATCAAAAAGGTTGAGAGAAAGTGTGAAATATGCACTAAGTATTTAAAAACAATATATTTATTTCTGGAACCTTTTCTTTAACTTTTATAAATTGAAATTATTTTTAATAGGAGAATAAATAAATAAATGTTATAAATACACACACACACACGCACATATATATATATATATATATATTCTGGAATTATAAACCTAACTATCTTCGTGAACAAAATATGTTATTAATTAAAAAGTAGTTGTAAAAATAAAAAGGAAAATTGAAAAAAAAAATTGGAAAAATTGAATCCAAAAAATCAAATTAAAATTAAAAATACACAAAAGGAGGGAAAATCTTTAAAAATGAAATGCGAAAAAATAAATACAATGAAATAAAACAACTGCAGACTAGAGTCAATATTTTTCAATTATAATACTCTACGTTTATGGGTATTGCATAAGTTTATATAAAGAAATGCAAACTGATTTAAAAATTTACAAACGTACATATGAAATTTACAAAAGATATTTACTCACTTTAAGCAAATTCTTAACAGCTAAACCACTAACAAGAAGTCTTTGTGGACTTAATATCTCATGATGATTTTGAAAATGAATCATAATTTACAAAGATGTTTAATATATTTATGATGTATGTATAGTTTAATAAATTTATGTTATAATCATACTCACTCTAAACAATTAATGAAGAACATTTTAATATTGTTAAACTTGTCTATTTTACGTGGGGTTAGATTGTTATTACGTAGTTAAAAGTTCAATAAAATATTCCTATAAATAGATTTATAAAAATTGCTGCACCAAAAAGGAATTTTTATTATATGGAATTTGTGTTTCTCTCTCTTATCATATATATTACTAATTAGTCTGTTATCAACAATTTGCAAATCAAGATCAAGAAATTCTACTCTATTAGAATTAATAATAACTTTCAATAATTTGAGGTAATCCGTGTAAAATGAAGCATTTCGTTCAAATTTATTAGTATTACTACAAGTATTTAATCCATCTATGTAACTATAAAGAAAGTAAGAATCATTATCAATGTATTCTATTTCATTAAAAATGTAAGTAAAGTTTGGCTAGGCTTTTATTAGCAGGACCTCCTTGAGGCAGACCCTTCATTTACCTAAAAGGAATTTGATGAAAAATTATGGAGGATTTTCTCACAATACAAATTTAATAAAAGTATTGAATTTTTCTGGTTTCATTGCTTGATTAAAATGTTTTAATGTTCTGCATAAAAGTACAAGAGTCCTAATAAAATCTTCAATATCTATTGAGTTAAAAATGTCTCCAATGTCGTAATTGTGTTCAGAGAACACATCTGGGTCCTTCTTGATGATTTCGAATCTGTTTTTAATTATAGAAGTTTGTTCAGGGTTATCAACAGCTTTACGAAGAATCATTTGTAAAAGTTTGCCAGATTTGATAATATAGATATTATTGCCATTTGTCTTGCTTCGAAATTTTACTGGACTCTTGAGAAATTTTGGCGTTAAAATATGTGGATATTCAATTTTCGTAAAATATGTTTTAAATTTCTTGTAAAGTGCCAAAATACAATTATTAATATCTCAAATACTATATTTAGATATTTAGAAAGCCTTATTATTTAAAATAAGTTCACTAAACTATTTACAATAGTAAAATTTGCATATCAATGCATAATTTGCAGAAAATTTATCTATATAAACAACAATAACATCCTTCTGCAAATAATTTACAGCAAGTCTTAGAACTTGAAATTAAACCTCACTCTCTACTTTAAAATTCAAATATAATATCAGATGTAAATGTAATCCCTCAAGACACATAATCTAGATTCTCAAAGGCCTCAATAGACAATTCATGTTTAAATGCATCTTTTAATAATGTAACTATCAAGGTCCTAGCAATTTGCTTTCTTAAGATTAGATTACTATTTTGAATTATTAATCTAAATCAAGTGCCCTTAATCATAAACTCTTTCAATATATTATTCCCAACAGCATCCAAATAATCTGTAACAATATGTTAATGGTATATATAAACATATTGCTTGTATTCACTACATCTACATACTTTTGGAATTTATAACTCTGAATTTTTGTTATAATTAAAAATATTTCTCCCTTATAAGTCTCTCTCTCTCTCTCTCTGTATATATATGTAATCTTAGTATCATACATCATTTATTGCAAATTTACTTTATTATATAATTATATCCAATTTTGAATTTAATTTCTTAATATTTTCATTTCAGATATGATTTGTAGATTTTGTGGGGTTAGGTTTTAATATATTGTACCTTGTTGTTATTCTTTTAAATTGATGGTTTTATACACTTTTAAATTTTTAATAATTTAGATGTTTAATATTTATTCTTGAATATTATGTAACAATTTAATTTCTGGAATTTGACGAAACTTTGCTTTTCAACTTGGAATGTTTTAAATTATAGATGATTACAGATAATCTAAATTTAATATAAATGTTTTGTAAATTTGTTTATTTTTCTATATGTTTCTTCGTAATTTTCAAATTCAATAGTTTTAATTATTAATTTTAATATTAAGTTTTATTACAAGGTATTACATTAATACTTAAATTAGAAACAAAGGAAATATTTTGAATAATTAAAAAATAATCCTATGAGCAGGGATTCATTACTGTATCAATGAGAAGAAAAACATATACAAAACCGTAAAAATGAATAAATATAAACATCAATATTTAACTGCAAAAGAACGAAATCTTAAATAAAATAAAATAATGGATTATATATATATATATTTGAAAACTTTCAATAATATTCATATTTTATTGTAATGTAATTAATCCTAAGTATGAGTAGAAAAGATTTGATGAAATTAATGGAACATTTTTGGAAGGTAAAAGGGGATTAAAAATTAGTGTTTGATAATGCTTTAAGTATGCATTAAGCATGGATAGATTTAAATAATTGTCATACTAATTAAAAGCTATTCAAAGAAATCTAAAATAGCTTTTGGGATCTCTGTAGTTTATAATGTGATAATTATTTACCGAAGTCCTGCTAATTAGTTAAAATATTTGAAATTTATACATCATTATTCCAAAAATAATTTGCTATTAATAAGGTGTATTTTCTTATGGATATGTTGCAAAATATGCACTTTATTGAGATACATTGAATTAAATAAATTTTAATTTTGCTTAACCTAATTATAAGAGCCCATTTTGAAATTATTTACTGCTAAATAAAATAAATTAAATCAAAATTAAAAAATAAACCTTTTTCAAAATTTCAAAGTCTTTTTTTCTTTAATTAGAAATTACATATTTTTATTAAGTTTTTGAGTTTTACTTTCTTATTGTATCAGAACCACAACTTACTATTAGCTAGAAACATTTGAAATCACCCATTAATTTTTAAAGTGCCATAAACATGCTATCGTAACCTGTTAAGCTTCGAAATTTCAATTTTTTTAGGGATTCATTTTCATTACTTTCATATCATATTTCATTAATATACAACCGACTAGAAGATATTTTATAAAAAAATGAATATTTCGCTGTGTTTTTCATCTTATGTATTATTCTTCGAATAATAACATTTTATCAGCATTTATGAACATTGTTTTTATTTGAAATTCTAGTTTATAGAATTGGAAAAATTAAACAATTTATTTTTGATTTCTTATACATATTTTAGCAAACTCACGACCAAAAAATAAATTTCCAAGGCTATTTAAAATTTCAATGTTACTCAAGTCAATCACAGTCATTTAGAATAATTACGACTCTGTTAATACTTTAATTATATTGTTCACCTATTTCACTATTATTATTTATCATTAATTACAATACAGTCAAGGAGGGGGAATCCTACTGGTTTTAAAAACAATGTATCACTTGTGAACACAAGTAAAACGAAGATGGTATTTTGAGCCATTTGAATTACTTCATAAAGGTAAAATTACCATTGATTATGCCCCTCCCTGAAAGGCACAACCATTTAAAACAGTAAAGTAACGTCGTAATTTAGACGTCCATTTTTCTGGGTTGCTGCACTAATTTACTTCTGTAAATGCATTACATTTAATGCAGTCTCTTTTCCGTAAATTACGTTTGATGCTTTAAATAAGTTTTTAAGTTTTGTTTCTAGCCTCACCGAGAACTTAATTATCCTACTACCCTTAATGAAAGAGTGGCCATTAAGGGACTTAGGCTGGTAACCTAAATGCAAGGGTAACTCAGAAGGTAGATGCTATGTTTCTTTATCCATGCTGCTTGCGAATGTTGAGTTTCGATGTTTTCCAGCATTTATCTTTTTTTGAATGATGGAAAAAATTATATGTGGCACGAATTGAGGCTCGTGCCTTTTTATTAAGTTGAATGGGTGTTTTAAACTTGACATCTAACTTATTCATACCGATAAATGTCATGAAGGATTGAAAATGAAGGAAATGAAAAAGAAGAGAACAATCTTTGAACTTGGACGTTTATGGGAAATATATTGAAGTTCGTTAACTCTTTCGGGAAAACACTACTAGGAAGTCAAAATATTGAAGTATGAAACTTTTGCTAGCCTGTGTAAAAACACGCGAAAAATATATTTGAATGCTAACATAAAATCAAATACCTATTATAAATAAAATAATTTCGTTAAGGTATCTTATAAACTAAAATCATACTTTAAAATTTACACTTTTGATCTTAAATTATTTAGCTATAAATCATGTACTGAGATAAAATTTGAAATTTGATTTTATACTATTTCAATCAATTATATTATAATTGATAATATATAATGTACCTGGTTGGTTATTAAAAGTTTGAATAAAATAATTTTGCAACAGATGCATAATATAGGAAGTTTAATATATAGAGTCTCTCTCGCGCATAGTGTATATATATATATATATATATATATATATATATACAAAAGAAAAGTAGAAAAAAATTATCATGCATTTCATATTTTATTAATTTTGTAATTCTATAAAGGTTTGCTGAGGATCCATTATTTTTAAGAGTCAAATCCTTATTGATATCTCATTTTTCCATGCATTTTCATTGCAGTTAGGTAATTTAAGTTATATTATATTGAAGTATTTTATATCTATATCTTTCAAAAAAAAGAAATTCAAATAATCTTTTTCGACTTCACTTATTATAAAATAGCTAATTTTTGGAAAACTGAGATATCATGAATCTAAATATCAAAGCAAATGATAAGCACTCAAAGACACATGTGGTAAAGAAAAATATTTATTTTTTGTGAAACAAATTTCAATTTACAAGTACAAAAATCCTCTTATTTAAAAAAAAAAAATATGTACTCCAGAGACTACTATTATACACTGCTTCAGGACATAACAATGAAAAGTTTTATTATATTAAACTAGATGGTAAATCAATTCTTCTTCCCACGATTGAAATGAAAATTATAACAATCCCGATGGGTGGAATTTTTGTAAAAAATAAGGTAAAACTTATAATTTAAAGGAAATGCAAATTTTCCTCAAAAGAAGGAATAAATAAAGGAAAATAAAAGATAGATATTAAATCCCAATGAGGGCCAACCCTATAGTTCATGAATTATTTAGAATTTTGTAAACGTTTTCGTAATATTATTTATTCAAAAAATGTATAGTGTACAATTTATAGTTATTAATTTTTAATAAAGAAGTAACTATTTTGAAATGTTGATTGAAGCTTAGCAAAAATTAGAATTCATTAGTACCGAACATTATTTTGATTTCTTCGCACATCTTAATTTAAAAACTTAGGAATCCTAATTCCAAGCATAAAAAAATTTAATAAGTAATAATACTTTAAAAAATATGAAATGCATATATATATAATCATATGCAGACTAGAAGCATTCTTTTTAAGTACTGAAAAATGTGTAGTTCGATGTATTTAAAATTGTTAGTAATTTTCATTTAAAAATAACTATACAGCTTCCTGATTTCGTCGTCCGAGTTAAGGCGCTTCCCTTTCAGATGTTTTTTTTTTCAGGGCCACTTGTCCGAGCTATAGGGCGGATGATCAAGCTGCTCCTTCTTGAATTTGGCTAGTTCCGCGTGTGTGACCCTGGAGATGTGTAGACACACGTTATCATGGAGCAGTGCCCCAATCTCCATCAGCAGGGCTTATCTCTTGTTCTTGATGGACCTGTGTAGTCCTTGGAGTGTCTTACAGTACCCAATGGTTCTTCTGTGCACGAGAAATTTAACAAGTAGCGGATCTTGGACGTCGAAAAAGATGGTGAGCAACACCTTTCCGCTAAAGCTACGGTTTTGAACATTTTAGGGGGAGGTGACGACGCATGCTTCCACTGAATGCTATCCCGCTTTGTCTCCGGTTCGTAGTGATGGCACCAGCTCTCATCGCCTGTGACGATTTGATCCAAGAAAGCAAGGTCTTCTTGATACCGAAACAGATGTTGAAGTACTAGCCCCATACGCAGCTCCTTTTGGTGGTCGGTGAGTTGCTTCGGAATCCTCTGCTTACACACTTGCCGATAACCCAACTTGTCGTGAACAATTGTCTATACTGTTCCAACGCTGATATCCGCTATCCCCGCCAACATTCGCAATGTAACGCGCCGATCACTTCTCACTCGGTCGTACACCTTATCGATGAGATCGGCTGTGATGACTGTGTTTGCCTGAACTAGTCTCGGGTCATCTACCAAACTCTCACGGCCAGCACAAAAACGGGTACTTCATTTTCTCAATGACTTATCGGACATACAGTCTTCCCCTCCTACGGTCACCATCCGGCGATGAATAGTGGCCGGTTTAACACCTTCCGCTGTGAGAAATCTGTAACGCCTTGTTGATTCTAAGTGGTCTAATTTTGAAATGAGAACACTATCATGTCCTCACATGTTTTGCTGCGTCAATTGGACGGCGCTCTTCCTATGAACCTGTGCTCTTTTCAGCATATGAGAGTGCCCACCCAAGCTCCGATCCCCGCCGGAGAACCAATTCGTATGGCTAGATGTCTCGAAACGTTCTCCGGTAGTGGTATAGACAAATATGTTAACGGATACATCGTTACGACCGATACGTACCTTTCCATTTGAATACGCCTTGTATATGTATATATATATATATATATATATATATATATATATATATATATGTGTGTGTGTGTGTGTGTGTGCTTCTGAATAATATTTTAATTAATTGAATGTTTTATTTGGAGAAAAATTACTTCCAATTTATAATATTTTATGTTTGATAGAATGTTTTTGGAAAATTAAAAATTTTCTTATATTATGAAAGTTGTTAAAAAAATTCCTTTAAGAAATCAGATGGCAACCTAGTGGTCGTGATCGTGAACTCACAGTTACCGAGTTTCGTCCAGTTGTGGATTCAAACATTGATGCCTCTGAAGACCTACCGTATCACAGTGAGTAATGCATGTTCAATCACTCAAGGCTCAAAATCCTCCCGTTGGCGTTGTTTGGAATTTAACAGAGAAAGGTTTCGGTTGCCATCCTCTTCACTTGACCGAGGTTGAAAATTACGAGATTTGTCGCCAATGACTTTCGTGTTGCTTCTAGTGCGAAGTTAATAAAACCAATCAATAGATGAACAAATAAACTGCGGGTTTTGCTTCAATTGTTAACTTATTTTAGTGTACTATTTTATATACTAAATCATTTTTCCTTGAAGGCAAGTTTCGCTTCAGTCAAAATAAATGTATACATGTCAACCGAAAAGAATATTCATATTTTTCTTGAAAAAAATAATTTAAAAAAACAATTTGATAAATAATTCATAATTTTCTTTAATTTTAAATGTGATTTTGCTTCCTCCATTTCTCTCAGCTTTCTTCCCCCCTCCCCCCAAAATTATTTTTCATTCAAAATATGATTTCAAACACAAGTTCTTCAATGACATAAATATATTTAAACAGTGGTCTGCTGTTATATTTGTATTTGTTGATAGAAATTTTATGTTTCCGTGAAAAGTTTAAAAAAACATTTGTAAGTTTCTAAAATTACCAAATAAGAATTTAAGAGAAGCATTTAGTACGTTAAGTGTTCCGTAAAAATACAGTTAAGCCCCACCACTTGGCACAATCTAAAAAATCACCAAATGGACGAGTTTTTATGGAATAATGTAAGCTCCACTGAGACCTAAATGAAAGAAAAATGATATTTTACTAACCTATATTTGTGATAGATGTTCATATGAAATTCATATATCTAATGAAATCCTGGATGAAGTATTGGAAAACTTGCAAATCAAAATATTTTTTTCTCATTCACCCTTCATTCAAACCCAACCGAATCTTCATGTCACTCAATCTCATTCATACGCATTTTCCAAATTAAAATCTCTTTATTCCCTGCACGTCACACATAAAAACAAATAGCCCTCTCTCTTATTCAATAAGACGCGTGACAAAATTCCGTCATTTCTTTTGCAACGTCATTTATATCATTTATCGTTCCTTTTCCTTTAAAGTAATTGTATGATCTCACATTATCTTGCACATTTCAAAACAGAATTTTCTCTTTCGCCAAAATGCACTAATCAATACACCTTACAAAGAAAATCTCATTACTCGATGAACATCAAACATAGCTATTATTATTTACATAATAACAATTATCTATTTCTTTTGACAAACATTACACTCCATAACCTACCTTTCATTTCACTCATAACAAAGTTAATCATAAACCTTTCGAAATCATAATCTCATTACCGAAGAAAAAGAGACAGCTTAAAATTGTTAGCCGAAAAGTGAACACTAAATGAATAAGATAAAATCAAAAATTAACCACGAAAAAAATAGGGTTATTTTACAAAACAGTAAAATTGAAAGCAGTAAAACAAATTAATCAACAGGAAGTCTAATGTGCATAAAAATAAAAAAAATAATTAAAAGTAACTATATTAAAAATATTATTATAATAAATTGGAAATATTTATTATAAAAATAATTGAAGAAGAGAAAAAAAAAACCTACATACAATTAAAAAATTTAAAGTAAAAAAGTTTACATTTCCCTGTAATTTCCAATGTATCAAAATTATCATCACTTAAGTAAAAACGAACGAATTTCAAAACGAGTCACAAATTCAAAACACGGAAAGAATTACTGATTACTACTATAATGAAACAATTGAAAACATAATATGAGGTTTAACTACTGAAAGTAACAATGTTTACGCATTTACCTGTGACTTCAAAAGCATCAAAATGCCTTCCCCCCGCTAAATACTAAGCTACTGATCGATTAAAAAAGCTTACGATATAATAAAATTCCTCATACTGTAACAAACCTCTCTCAGTTTATTTAACATATAGTAATTTACCTTTTGTAATTGCAATAAAAGAAATTAAAATATACCCTACTGTACAAGAAGCAAGAAAATTAGCTTAAGAAAGAGTTAAAAAATATTATCAAATAAATAAAATAAAACAGAACAAAATATTTCTAGAAGCAGATATCAAGATTGGTGACTTAGTCAGTTATAAGGAACTTCAATATCCTAATTCAAGAAAAATAAGTCCACCCCCTCCACCAGTCCCTTAGGCAATTGTAAGGAAATGCTCAGATGTACTGTTTCAAATTAATGAACCCATATACATTCCATAAACCCACACGTAGTTATTACATTCAACCCTTTTAAGTTATTTTCACCAATATAAAAGTTTTCAATTAAATTATCTTCATCAAAATACTAAAGGAAAAGGAAATGGGAAATAAATAAGGAAAACATTAAATAATGTTGAATTTTACTTATCGAGACTTTTGGG
>BMAW01085817.1:3832-19143 GCA_019974015.1 Nephila pilipes
GTGTGTGTGTGTGTGTGCGTGCGTGCGTATGTGTGTTTGTGTGTAATGATTTAACTTTAATTCATTAATTTCTCTTAATAATAATTAATTTTCTACTCTAACCCATTCCCTGATTCAAAAGTTAAATATTCATTCTTATTTCCTGATCTCCTTCCACATTATCATTTCATTTATTAGATCAGGTGCTCATAAAACTGGTTAAATCCGCTTTCCTACGATTATAAATCTGTCAAAACAATCCCTTCAGACTCCCTGTCTATTATAATATTTCCCCAGAATCCCTAATCCTGTACCACGTATTTCACTGACGTTTTTTTATAATTTTCCCTGTTATATAAGTAGATACTCTGAAAATTAGAGCACTTATTACCGTCTCACCATGTAACATGTCCTGCGGTTAAACCGCTCCAAAATTTCTTGCTTCTTCGTCCCGGCCGGCTGCCGACTTTGCGCAGCGTCTTCATAATGAATAATAAATAAAATCACCCCCATGAAATTGAATATGATTCGTATTCGTCATTAATCTAACATTATTTTCAACTACAGCATGATTTAAATATCCTCAAGGAAATTCATTTCAACAAACCGGTAGGATAGTCCAATCCGGGCGAGTGAAATAGTAAATTCATTCTATATATATTTGATTGGAAAAAAATAGTCTTTGAGAAAATATGTGCTATTTAAAACTGAAAACTTTTAAATTGCTCCGTTTTTAATCAATTCCTTTTCATTGACAGTTTTGATCAAGTATAATTTTCTCTCATTGGAAAATTTAATTAAAAATGCTCTTTCCCGACACAAACTTTGCTTTGAAGTCCCAAAAATATAAAATTGCCCTTTTTTATTTTGTATTATTAAAAAAAAACCGTATAAACAGGGGCTTTTAATTATGTTTATAATTTATTCAAAAATTTCGCAATTGAAAAAGCCTTTGAGGAAAAATGTGTGTATTTATGTGTGTGCATTGCATTATTTAGTTCCCCCCCTCCATAAATAATTCAATTAAAATTCATGAGAAATTTTGTTTTTACTTCACAGTCTAATATGAGTAAAATTTTTGTGAAAAAGTAATTTTAAATTTTGATTCACAGGAGACCTTTAAGATATAAATGAAAAAAAATATTTATTAAAATTTTTAATAACTGTAAAGTTACACACATTTTTATAACTTGCTGTACAATTTAACTATGATAAATTGATAATAAATAACCATGATAACCATTTTCAGATGACTCCAACTATATTTCAAAGGACTAAACAAATAAAAGGTTTGCTTTTTTCTTTTTTTTTTTTTTCATTTTGAGTCCGGTGAAATCCCTTAAAGTGTAATGCTCTTAGTCTAAAGAAAATAATTCAAAATGTAACAAAATAAAAAATTATCCATATACAGAAACCTTTCTTTAATTGGGTATTCGGTAGTTAAGCTTTGTTTGAGCCGAGCCATAAAATCGCTTTCATTGTTTTTAGTGTGATTTTTAGTCAGCTTGTTGACTTTAACTATAGGTCACTAAAAAGAGCTGCTCGCATTTTCGAAAAGAGTTTATCGTAACTGCCCATTTTTCTTTCAGTATAGAGGTGTGTGTGCTTTTTTGTTTGTTTGTTTTTTGTTTTCTAGCAGAATTTCGCGTTTTTTGTTACATATAACGTTTGCCCAACAGTGCAACCGTGTACGTACAAAGTTCTGTGCCGACTTCCGATAGCTCACCTTTAAACTTGTCGTAACACTACCACTGTGAGAATGAGCCGGCCATTCTAGCAAAGCAATTCAACTGAAGTGGATTGAAGCCGAAGTGAACTCAGGTCCTTCTTATACCGCTATATAACGTAACACTGGAAGGCAAGCAGGGAGAGATGAATCGCCGAGGAAATAGTCCTCTCCTCTATTTCTTACTGTCTTCGTCTTGTGTTTGTGGGTCATGTTTTCAGCTTATGTTTTCCTACATTTAAACTTTTAAAACTTTTTTTTAATAAATTATTATAAAGTCCTTTTGTGGGAAGGTTAAATACCTTCTGTTGGGGAGTCCGTTGCATGACAAACCATATTGGTGACCCGGACGTGATTTGAATTCACAACTTCTGATTGGAAGTCCGTTGGGTATCCAAACCATAGTACTGTACAGTAAAATGTTTTAGAAACTCTTAAGTGGATTAAGTGACTAGAGTAACTTGTTGTAACTTATTTTATTTATCGTTGTACTGTATTAATTTTCCTCATGTGCAGTGTTTTTATCAGAACAAAAATGTATCCGTTTTACTAAATATATGCAATGGATTTAATGTTCAATGTTTGAATTTTATCTGGTACTTCCAGGACACAAAATATTTTATCTGTTATTTATATTATCTACACGTGCTCAAAATGTGGGTAAACACATTTAAATGCATGTTTTAATGGTTAAAATTTTTACTAAAGTGATTTATATTTTTGGTATACCAGTTAAAACTGCACTGACTCTCTATAATCCGGCATTGCCATGGTTCCGAACTTACCGGATTAAAGACAGTCTAGTATATTTAAGCTTTTAAAAAAGTAGTTTCTGTTTTCCTTCGGAAACTATAGAAGAGAGATAGTTAATGATGCTGTGAAACATGTATAGTGGTAATAATTTTATCGTTATGTTCAGTAATGGAAAGTAAAAACAATATCTGTGAGAATTATTAATTCGAAGATTCTTCTAATATTCATTTGCTTTTTGTATGCGTTTTTTTTTTTTTCTCTTTTTTTCAGCTTAGTTTCTTTTTGTAGAGTTTTTTCCTACAATTTGTATATAAAAAGTGATTGCTTGCTGATTGTGTACCGCAGTAATACATTATTTTTATTTCTGTGTAATTTCTGTCACATAGTTAGGTAACTTCGATACTGTAGGTTCGATAAATAAGTATAACACAAAACAAGTTTGGACAATTTATTACGCAATAAAAAAAAACTCGAAAAAGTCATTGCAATATCACAGTTCTTTTTTAAGAAATTTTAAATTATCTAGATCAGAAGTCTCTAAACTGCAGACCGCAAGCTACTCTTCCCCATTCGACCTGCTACACTTTATTTCGAATACATTGTAAAATTTACATATTATTAATAAATGAAGCAAACAAATGAAGAAACGCAATTAACTGGCATACATGAGCAAAATTAGTAATTGATTATATGAGGTTTATCCTAAAAGCTTACAAAAAGTGACTTACTCCACACAAAGGGGCTTCAGGACTCCAATCAATGACCCTACGGAAACAACACGAGTTCGCAACCATGACCACTAGGCTACTGCGGTCACACGTCCTGCATTTAATTTCTCTACACTCCGCAAGATGGCATCATAGTTTATTAGCTTTATGGTAGCAATATGTAAAGCACAGCACTTGCATCGTCTAACTCTGATGTAATGGCATGTCCTTTGACCCATGCCCGTAAGTACTAACCGATATTGCAATTGGAGCAGTCTGCAAGTATTACCTCGCCAACGATAAAGGATCGCCGGCTAGACTAGAAACGAAATTACGTTATATTGGTATATTAATGAACTAGCTAGATCTTGGTCCTTGGGGCTTAGAAGAGAGAGTCAGTGAGGTTCTTAGGCTAAACGGCTTGGAGACCCCTTATCTCGGTGACAGGAATGTAAGTTTAAGATGATTAATTCTGAAGTTAGTTGTTATTTCGGCGTTTTTCTGGGAACACTATTGCATAGTCATTATGTTACAAAAAAATACGGTAAGCATTACTTTTTTGAAAGGAAACAATTCATAGAGAGAGTAAGTGATAGTGAAGTCTATTCGCGCAAGAGCCAAATGGGGCCATACTGTTCCAAACTAAGTAAATCTGTGATCTAGACGTTAAAACTATGAAAAATAGAGTGGTCGACAAGAAGGGTCAAGTGAGAAAGTAAAGTTTATTGGCGCAAGAGACAGATATGGTTATGATGCGTCAAAAAAGATTCAACTATGGTCTAGACGTGAAAAAAATGGAAGACAAGACAAATTGGTTGACAAGAAGGAGGGTCGAAAATAGAGAAGAATCGCTAGGGTATCCCAGGGGCGCGTCCCCAATGCTTACTAAAGACAATAAACCGCAGAAGGAAAAAAAAAGATCAGAAAGGTGTCTCGGGGTCATGATGCCCGAACCTTCTTAAAGAAGGCAAATCCCTGAGGTCCCCTGATATAATCCACAGGTGCAGAGTGCCTGGCTATACCCCCAGATATTGGGTACCCATTTTAGTCGCCTCTTACTACGTGCATGAGCTACAGTGGGACTATTCTGTCATTCCCGGTCACCACACGGGTCAATTAATGGAGAGAAATGGATTTTATAATTCTATATTTTTATTTAAAAATAACGTTGTTACTTATATATTCATACGTTCAATACATATGTCATAAATGCTCGTATAATTTTTTCAATAACTTAAAATAGTAATTGTTTGATTTTAAGTTGCCTGTTTGAGAGGATAAATTTTAGAAATGAGTGGACTAAGATGTAAAAGTGAATGGACAGTAAATTTAATAAAACGATAACAAAATGTATTACTTCAACAATAATTAGCACCGATGTGTGTACTAAACGTTACTGGTACATGATTATGATAATTACATTTAATTTGGTTAAGCGCGTCGATCATAACCATGCCGCTAATAAAAGTTGTACTTCAGACATACACTTCATAAGGAGAGACCATACAATAGTCAAAAGAATACTTCTATATTGTCACAAACGAGATGGAATGAGAATCACTTGGCATACGCCAAGAGCAAAATTGCACCAAACCAAATCGTATCCAACATTGTTAAACTATAATTAATAATTGTAAATAGTTTGTGTTCTTTAAAATGCTTTATCCGAAGGGAAAATCAATGATAACTTTTTTTTATTTAATTTAACCAATTATAATCTTTTTTTTTTTTTACCTTGTGACAAAACAATAGAGATATTTACTGAGAAATACGTATTTCAAGCAAGAGTATTTCATATACAAAATATATTTCTTAACTTGAATTAATGTTTCCATAGATACACGTGAGAAGATCATTGGCAATTCATCTCATTTGATTTCAAAGGACGACCTACGTCTTTTTCAACTTCCACGGCAATGGGAGGCCGCGGTAGCTACGTGGTCATAACGTCAAGCTCGTGCCCGGTAATGCTCCATTAGAAACACGTACTTGAATCCTGATGCTACTAAAATACAATCATTTAGTACGATTGATCCACTTTAGATTTGTCGAGCTTCAAAGTCCATCCATTGACGTGGTGTGTAAATTAAAAGAGTAGGGTATTAACACAGATTTTTTTTCGATCTCGTTAGCTGATCGTGTTTCAAAATTACGAAGCTTATTCGCTGTGATTTGAAAAATTTTGTGTTGGACAACAGCTAGACAATTGGTCTAACTTTTGTTCAACATAAAGTATGACTAATTGTCTAACTTTGTGTTCGCTGTATTGAAAGTTAGACAAGCTTTCAATACAGCAAACAAACATCGCTGGTCGCCGAGCTCACAACTTTGACAGCTCTGTTCCAAATTTCGCAAAACAAAAATTTTATATTTCAATTTAATCTTAATTTTGATTGAAATTTTGAATAAGAAACTGAATGAGGTTTACACAAATTTGCTGCGTAGCATTAATTTCGAAAATGATGAGCTTTGCATGTTAAAACGATGGAATATTTTTTTTTTGAAAAAAATATTTTTTTGTACCACCTTCGTTACATAATTACATGAATGGAGATATTTTAAAATATGTACCTTTATGGCAAACAACATACAAATCATTATCATCTACTTCAGACACTATCAATGCATAACTAAATCCAGGTGTCACATCATCAGCATAACAAGAGCCTTTGTTTGAAATATTCCCCTCTCCTAAATATATATATATATATATATATATATATATATATACAAAAGAAACGAAGCACTAAGAAGGAGTTGTCAGATGAAGACAAAAATTGGCGGAGAGGAAAGTTATGCACAGAATAGAAAATGATTAAAATTTCAGAAAAATTGAATGATTTATTTCAGAGTTACATAGTTACAAAGTAACGAGCTCATTAAGGTGTGACCCACCTCTAGCCTGGATGCAATCTGCCACACGACGTGTCATAGAGTGATAAGGCTCCCTGATGGTCTCCTGAGGTGTTTCTTGCTAAATTTGCTCCAATTGTCGAGCTAGGTCATCAATATTCTCTGGTAGATGCAATCGCCTTCTCATCATATCTGAAACATACTCGATTGGAGAGAGATCTGGTAGGTCAAGGAAGTGTTTGACAATCTGTAAGACAGTTCATAGCAACACGTGCCGTTTGTGGTCTGGCATTATCTTGCTGAAAAATAAGGTACTGCAAAAGAAAAGGTAGCAAAATAGGTCTCAGAATGTCGTCGACATACCGCTGTGCTGTATGTGTGCTTCTAATGACGACCAAAGAGGTCCGGCTTTCAAGGGAAATGGCACCCCAGACCATAATTCCTGGTTGATGGCCTGTGCGGTATGCAATAGTGAAAGCAGGATCGGTACGCTGTTCTGAGCGTCTCCAGACACGTCTAGGGTGATCGTCAGGACACAGTTGGAAGCGGGATTCGTCGCTAAACACTATACGTCCCCAGTCAGCATCATTCCAACCTGATAAAACCAAGCACCACTGTAATATAGCTCGATAGTGTGCAGGCGTGAGGGAAAGGTGGCGTAGCTGTTGGTACAAGCTTAGATTTCGCTCTTTCAGCCGTCTGTGAACGGTCATGGTGGACATTCGTGTGCGGGTCTCACGAATGTCCACCATGAATAATAACGATGAATCAGGCGCTATGACAGCTGATCTAACAATTACTCTGTCCTTCCGATCTACTGTGTCCCTAGGTCGACCGCTACCATCATGACACTGAAATCTGCCTTTGTCCACCCATTCTTGCCAGCATTCTAATCGCCGTATTGTTTTAAGCGATTCTCCGATTTGCCCAACCTGCCTCTTTCAATCCAATGATACGACCTCTTTCAAACTCTGACATTTGCTCGTAAGGAGCTCGAATCCTGCGGCGATTCATTTTTTCAGTCGTTGAAAGGTATCCTAAATCGCAATGCAACAGAAAATTTGACCATCTGTTTGAGAATCGCTTCTTATATACACCTGCTGAAGTGCGCAGTTTCGATGCGCTGTAGCTCCCGCTATTCCTTCATTGGACACCAAATTTTAATCATTTGCATGTTCGAACCTAATGTCTTTGCATACGAAATTTCATTGCAGTTATTTTTGTTATAGAGTTTATGTTTATTTATATATATATATATATATATATATATATATATATATATATATATATTATACACGCCGCAGGGAAATAAATATAGTGTTTGTGGAAATTCAGAGATAGATATTCTATTAGCGGGATAACAGGTAAGAGGTATGTTAGTAATATCGATGTGCACACGACATAGTTGTATAAAGATATTAAGTGATCCTCTGAAAATTGACGAGAAATTCAGAACCAGTTTTTAACAGTTATTTCCTGATTAGGAACGAATTTTTCCGTTTGTTAAATAAGATGAAATTTGAGTTAAAATCAATGATTAGGGCGTGAGTCGGGGACTCAGTTTTACTGTTATTGAGGTAAAAAGAAATTTCAATTATACATCTTTGATTAGGACTCGCATCGGACCAATTTTACTCTTATTGAGGTAAGTAGAAACTTCAATTATATATTCCTTTATTAGGACGAGAGTCAGGACCTGTTTTACTGGCCTTTTTAGGTTTAGAATTAGTTTTTATAACGTCGCACTAGAAGCAACACGAGGGATATTTACGACGGATCTTGTATATTTGAATCTCGGTCAAGTAACGAGGACGACACCTGAGCTAGCACTTCCCTCTCCTAACTTCCACACCACGCCAACGGGAGGACTTTGGTCTAAGACAAATTTAACGTACATCAGCCTCGGCTACACTGTGGGTCTTTAGCGGCCAAGGATCGAACCCGCGACTGAACGGAAACCGCCGACCTCGAATCCGAAACCATGACCACTAGGCTATCGTGGCATCCTGTTTTACTGTCATTGAGGCAAGAAAAATTTAAATTTTTTTTTCTGTCAATGAGGTAAGATGAAAATTCAGTTATATATTAATTTATTAGGATGCGTATTGGAACCTGTCTTACTGTCAATGAGGTAAGCAGAAATTTCAATTATATATTCCTTTATTAGAATGCGTTTCGGAACATGTTTACTGTTATTGAGGTAAGCAGAAATTTTAGTAATTATCTTCATTTATGACACGAGTTAATAACTGCTCCACAATCGTAATAAGGTTTCAATTTAGATTATTTTTGAGTAAAATAAGTATTCTTTAAAGATTTATCCCGTTGGCGTGGTGTGGATGAGGAGAGGGGGGTGCCAGCTCAGGTGTCGTCCTCGTCACTTGACCGTGGTTCAAAATTACGAGGTCCGTCGCCAATAGCCCTCGTGTTGCTTCTAGTGCGACGTTAATATGAACTAAACTAAACTAATCTTTAAAGATTTATTTGACTGAAAATTTACTAAATCTAGCTGGCTCAGAACTGTAGCAGCAAAGCGGGCGAACTATTGCTTTACCATGACTAAAACTTATGAGAACCAGACCAATAACCCTGTTGTTGTTCTTCCATTCTTAGTTACATCGAGAAATCTCGTACTAAGAGCTCCTCGTAAGAGAGCTCCATTTTTCTCAATAGATAATTTCATCCTAACGGGAATTGAAACTGGTTGTTTATCACTGAGAGGGCTTGAGAAGACGGACCTCGTAATTTTTGATCGACGAGAACGACACCTGATCTAACACCTCCCTCTCCAAACTTGCCTATGGGATGACTTGGGTCCTCTACCAGATTTAATGTGCATCGACCCCGATATATGGCGGGTCTTCGGTAGCATCAAGGCTCGATCCCACGCTGGGAAAAATGCATAACTCTATAGGGTGACTGTGTATAAAGAAGAATAGATTAAAATTACGATAAAAATGCAGTAATAACTAAAACTTTGCGTTTCTGAAACCAAAAAAATCAATATTAATAGATGTAATCACAGCATTGTGTACATAAGGGTAATTAATATGCAGAAAAAATATTATTGAGTTATCTAGGTTATTTCTCAGTAATAATTAAAGCTTTACAATATTCCTCGTAATAATAATTCAACAAAAAAAAATTATATTTTAAAAATCAATGGCTATAGAATGACGAGTTCTTATATATTATTCAACTCATTTGTTTATTGCTTTGTGATAAATTATAGGTATGCTGATCGAAATCTCTTTCATTTTTATATTTAGAATTAAAGCCAATTTAAACGTTATAGTATAAATTTTAAATCTTGCACATTGAGAAATGATTGAAAAAAATGTACAGATAATCGGAAAAAGCATGATCATAAAATATACGAATGCGAAATTTTTAAATATGAATAATTATATAACTGAATTTACGTTATTATTTTTAAATATTAAAATAATGAAAGCGAAGGTTGAAGTATGTATATGTTAAGAAATACTTTCCATGAATAGTTTCCTCAGATAAATTAATACTAATCATTGCTTTTTAGAAATATTATTCATTGCGTTTACATTCTTAGCAATACCAGAGCTAAGCAATTCCTAGAGTTGTGAATGCAAATGGTTATTTTAACTTTTAATTAAGAAAAATATTAAATTAAAGATGTTTTCATATTAATTCGCTTCTTTCATGACGACTGTTGAGAGCAAAAATTTAATAACGAATAATATCAAACTGAAACACATTTCTTCGAAAACGAAAACATTTGTTTCTTAATATAACGCTCAAGTTTCAAAACAGTCAAAAATTCTCCCTGGGAACTTCTTTTCTCACAAATTAAAAAGGGATCCTCGAATTCAGAACCCCAGGAGGATATTACCTTTTCCGGAAATGACAATTGTGACGGAGAGGCTTCTATTTTTAGAATCCACACCCCCTTTTCGGAAAAGTAGTGGGTGGCAGGCGAAGTTCTTCGATGATTCGACAAGCCACAGGTTGTGCGCACTCTTTGATAGGGTATAAAAGCCCCTGCACGCGCACCGCTTGCCTCCTATTCTCCAACGCCTCCAACGAATCCGGTGGGCAAGAAAAAGTTCCGCAAAGAACGCTTTCGAATCTTTCCAAAAGGGGGAAAAGGAAAGTTTTGAGGGGAACGTTTCGTTAGGAGAGGAAAAACGATTAAGAGTTATTTTGTTGTTGAAGAGTTTCTCTGTCCGAGATACGTAGGGAAAAGTTCCGCAGGTGTTCAGTTTTGGAAAGAGCATTCGACTATGGAAGTTTTTGCGTTACTTTTCTGCTTGGTGGTCACGGCCTCGACGACGCCGATTTCACAGGTAAAGTGAACAAGAAAAAAATATTATTTTCTGTTTGGATTTGAACGAAAAAATTGAATTAAGTAATTAATTATTTTAAGAAAGTTGTTTTCTCGTTTGTTTTTCGGAAAAACTCTTTGTTTTAATTAAAACTACGTTTATGTTGCCTTACTTTTTAAATCGAAATAACAGTGATCTTTAAGATCCGTTTTTTTAATTTATTTACCATGTAATCATTAGTTTAATCAACAGTTTCTTTCGAGCATAAAATATTTCAGTGCTTAAACATTAAAAGAAATTTTTATATCGAAGTGTTTTAGAAAAATAATTGGTGCTCTTTTTAGTTTTTAGTGTTATAAAATTTAACTGAATGAAAAATACGCAAAAATGAGGATTTTTAAATATCCATGTCTATTTAAAGCAACATTATTTTAAAATGAATGTTTTTTATGAAATGAATATTCTAAAATGAATGTTTTTTAATGTTATAGAAATAATTACATTATTTCTGTAACATTATTTTAAAATGAATGTTTTTTAACAAAGTATATTTTTACGAAACTTTTACGTCTTACTTTAAAAAGCATTTAACGTTTATTGTTTAGTATTACCTGAAATTTACATTTTCTTTCTAATAAAAAGCGTTAACATATTTTGGAAAAAACTAAATGCTACTTTATTCAGTTTGAAAAAGCTAACTAAGCAAATAAATTAATTAAATAGCCATGTTATTTTTTTTCTTCAAACATTTTCGTTAATTCGCTTTTTGATAAAATTTATGAACTAAGATATCTTACGCTACAATTTTACACATAAAATGTGAAACTTTTTTATAGCTACGAAATATATCCTTTTAAAACTACATTCGTTATTCAATTCCAAAACGCGACCTTTTACATCTAATGAAAATGAATCTGCCGAATTAAAATAAAAACATGTTTGGAAAAAAATACTTAATGTTTGCATCAGTTTTTACGCAGATAAATTATATGTATTTTCATCTAATAATACATTTTATTATTGAAATGTTGCAGATTAATTTCGTTAAGCATAAATGACTAATTATTTCTTATTTCAATCATCTGTTACAATACATTCGTGATAATTATTTGACATTGATATAAGCAGTATGAAATTGTGTTAAGGAAAAATTTAGATTTTTTTCGCCCAAATTAATATGCTGTATGAATTTAATTAGGGAAATATAGCATCACATTATGAGTGTTACTATTTTTAAAATTCTCAAGTTACTCAATTTTTATACTCATCACTAAAACTTAATATATGGAATTGAATGTATCGATTTTATGTACAATTCTTGGCATAGATTAATGATGCACAAAATTATTCCTTTTTCATTACCATTTTGCATAACATATTTAAAGCAACATAAATCTGAAATTTAACTGAGTAATCGATTTTCTAAAAGAACTATATTTTTAAAACTCAATAATTTAACAGAAGCGGCAAAATATATTTAACAAAAACCTCTAAGTAACTAAATATGTAAGATAAAAAAATTTCTCGTGTGCTGAAAATAAGATACATTGCCATTATTTTACTCCTGGGAATGATTTATAACAGAATAAATCGCCCTAACGAATTAAATCTTTCATCGTCAATAAAAACAAATACCTGTACCACTAAAAATATAATATATCTTGTTCTAAAAATGGTAATTTGAGCATCAAGCGATTATTTTTTTTAGAAAATAGTTTTATTAAATGAAATTGAAAATTTAGAAGTATTATAAATATATTCCTTAGCTTTAAAGAAAATGATAGAGAAACTATTGTCCAAATTTCCATTTAAATAAACAGTTTCACCATTATTTCAAACGTTTTGAGCTTTACTGCATTTTTGACATTTTGCGGAAAGAAAAAAAACAACACAGAAATAATTAACAAAATAAAATACAAATGGATGAATTAGATTCAAAGCGACATTTTTGATGAAAAAAATGCTTATACATATAGGTATTATACAACTTACTTTTCCATTTTCTCTAAAAAAGTTTTCAAAAAAAATGATGATCGTTTGGCGCTCACAAATTACCATTTTAAAGCCAAGATATATTAAATTTTCAGCTTTATAGGCATTTTTATTGGAGATGAAAGTCATTTGAAAAACACATTTAAGCTAGCCATTCAGTAACCACATTCGAGTTAGAAGATATGAGTAAAAATGTTTTATATGAACTTTTGACATATATAAAAGTTGCATGAAATAGTTTATTTCCATTTAAACAAACAGTTTACCATTATTTCATATGTTTTGAGCTTTTCTACATTTTTGACATTTTACTGAAAGAAAAAAAAACATAGAAATAACTAATAAAATGGAAACTGATTAATTAGATTAAAAGTGGCATTCTTAAAGAAAAAAAATACTTATGAATATACGTATTGCACCACTTACTTTTCCAGTTCCTCTAAAAAAGTTTTCAAAAAAAAAATAAAGATCATTTGGTGCTCACAAATTACCATTTTTAAACCAAGATATATTAAATTTTTAGCTTTATAGTCATTTTTATTGGAGGTGAAAGTCATTTGAAAAACACATTTAAGCTAGCAATTCAGTAACCACATTCGAATTAAGGAAATATGAGTAAAAATGTTTTATATGAACTTTTGGCATATATAAAAGTTGCATGAAATAGTTTATCCATTGCAGGATAAAATTAACTTATAAAGCCAGAGAGGCAATGAAAATTTATTAATTAATTTTACTTTAGAAACATGCTAGGAAAACGATATTTAAATAGAAACACTTCAAAACTTAAATGAAACCGCTCCATATGAAAAGTTTTAAAAAATTTAGATAGCTTTTTGGATTTGATATTACTCGGTTTAAAAAGTTCGAATTTTTTGCTTTTTAAGTGAGGTTTAGATTATGAGACTCTATAGTATATAAGAATGTTTTCATTTTGTTTCATGTTGAAATACTGTGTACTTTTTGTATTATTTTCATTATAAAATTTACCAAAAAATTAAGAAAAACTTAACTTAGTCGTCTTTTATATGTAGCTATTAAGCAATTCTTGTTTAATTTATTGATGAACAAGTGAAACTGAATTTTTTTTAATTAAAAATTTAAAACATTTTGTATCATTTAATAACTGCTTTAATTGTTTATCTGGCTTTGAATTCATATCGCTCGTTGAAAGAAAAATCGATTAGATATATAGTTCACTTCATAAATATACTTCCAATACGTAAGACTGAAATTTTTAGCAACTCCTAAGTTTAGGTGTACAAAAGCATAAATTGCTTTTAGACAGAACAAAATAATTTAAAATAAAAAAAAGAAGCACAAAATGACTGGATGACTAAGAATTAATTTAAATAAATTCTTAATCAACATTTATATACAAATACGATTTGCCTGTGTTGCTTCAGTTATAAGTTGCTCTCTCGTCAAATTCAGAATCATATCATTATTTGTACTGAAAAAATCAAGTAAAGAAATATATTCGTATGAAAGGTTTGATACGCATTAATATAATTCATCAAATCTTAGTTAGCATAAGATAAATATAATTTAATTTGAATTGTATACATATACGAGACAATTATAATTTCCTTTACACATTCCGGATTCCCCCCCCCCCTATTTTGGATGTATTAGTTTTTTAACATAATAAAATATTAATTGCGATTCTGAATTAATTCTCAAATAAACACAGTTTTAAAAATTGCCAGTTATTTTCAGGATGAAATATAGGAGAGCCTGCTAACACCAATCTCTATCAATTTAACTAACTAAAAAATGTTCAAGCAAATTATATAAAAATTTCTGAAATTATGTATAGTAATTATAGACAGCATTGATCCGAAATTATGCATTAATAATACCCTTACTGAATTATTAAATAAAATTTGTCTCTTAAAATCAAAGCATTTTTTCCCAAGGTACGCAACTGATATTTTGCATGCAAAAAATGTTAAACTAGTCCCTTCCATCTCTATTCAGATACGTTTTGTGAAATATTTTTCATTTGTTGAATAAGTTATTACAGTCAGTCCCCTTTAACACACGATTCAGTAGCATACAAGCCTGCTTTACTCGAAGTTTTACTATGGCTTCCTCGAATAAGAAATCGCTTGAGATATCGCTTCTAAATATTATGGTGTCGCAATTCTTATTAACCTTTTTCTTGAAAATCAGAATAATCTCATGATCGGATGACGTCACAGCTTTCTATTAAGAGCAAACATTAATAACTTTTTTCTTTCAATTTTATATATGAATTATCATTTTTTTTTTAAAGTAAAGTGTTCCAAATTGGATTAACTATATCATTATTATTTCGTAAAGATTATATTCAAATTTTTGCTATTAGTGAGATTAGCTGTACTTTCAACGATTGGGTACTATTAAAATTTTAAGAGTTCTAAAAGGTTTTTTTATTCTTTTATAAATGATTTCTAAGTAATTGCTTGATTTGAACAACAGGGATTTCGGATAAAGCCAAGCAAATAAGATTTGTCATGCAAGATATTGTAAAAAGGAGCAAAATGCAGGTATTAAAGATTCATCCATTAACGATTGGCTGATAAAACAATAAACTTGATTTTCTTTAAATAGTTTAATCTTCTTTTTATTAAATATCATTTTGTAATTTTTTTGCAACAGGCAGTTTACCTAAATATCATTAAAAAAAACATACAAAATGTCTTTAAAAGTGGGTGCGGTAACCTAGTGGTCATGGTCGCGGACTTGTCGTCGAGTCGCGGTCTGATGCCACTAAAGACTCGCTGTGAAGTGGGCTTTTGGACGTTTAATCTGGTCAAGGTCCCAAGTCCTTCAGCTTATGAGGTGTGGGAGAAAAAGGTACCAGCTTAACACATCGATCAATAACTCCCGAGTCTAACATTGAAAACAACATTTTTTTGCAAATTTTTTTTTTATTCATCAACATAACACCTTTTGTTAATCACCTTTTAGGGTGATACAATCGTTCCAACGCTTTTCCAAATCTTTTTTTTTTTC